>JABWTJ010001447.1:0-22132 GCA_016801875.1 Solanum sitiens
AATCCTCATAGAGTTAACATGTGCAATGATCACGTAAAGCTCCATAACTTCACTAAACCAAGTAACCCAACAAGAACTACAATTAGCATCATACTCCACTCATCTATAACCTTCATGCATGGATAACTACATATCTTTAGCACATTAGGCTATTTACATGATTATAAGCATAGAGATCATCTCATAAGCACATTCACATTTATCATCATACACATACATAGTATTACCCTCCTAAGGTCTCCATCAAGGAAAACTAGTGCAAGACATAGGTAGAGTCCCATACCCCTACCTAAGTCTAGTTAACCCTTCAAGTCGCCTTAGTTAGTATATACATCATCAAATAAGGACAAATGTCACCTTCACACATACTCATTCAAACCATAAAACAAGGATAAGCATTTCAAACTCACCTTTTCTCCCTCAAGCATAGAGAACTCTCATCCAAGCAATCACACCTAAAAGACCACCGGACAAGAAAACATAAGAGAGAGATCTTATAGAATTAAGTTCTATGGCACGATATGAGATTGATGAAGAAGGGAAACTCTATCGTCCTATAGCCTCTCGTACCATTGAATGTGTCGCGACTCACCACCAATGATACGAGACTCTACTAGACGTGGCAATATGAGACTTTTTAGAACCTAAAACCACTTTATAAACCTCATGCTCTGATACCAAGTTTGTCACAACCCAAAAGCATACCCTAGAAGACAGGGTACAATCTTGGATTGTAACCGGCGTCATCGACCTCTCGGAGGTCTAAGACAAGCCTCTCATATCATTCATTGCATTGGCATAGTAAATTTAGCGGAAAATTTAAAACTTTTAATAGCACATCATATGCTAGAAACATCACATCGTATATAGATAAAACATAAGTCATAATACATATTTAAACTCTAAGTCTCTTTGCCATCTTAGACTCAATAACTTTAGAATACATTAGGGACACGGCCCATACGATACCTTACATAACGATACAATATTTAAAGACTTCATATTAAAGACATAAGTAGGACATCCTTGAACTTAAGGATTCCTTTCCTTGAGCTTGAGAAAAACACCTATCAAGCTCCTCAATCAAAGATCTCCTTTAACCCTTCCATAACCTACACTTTGTGTAAAAAGTAAAGAAGAATGGGATTAGCACAAGAATGTACTAAGTATGGCAACCATGCAAAAACATGCATTTAAAAGGGACATTTCCTTGAAATCATACTTCATGCCATTTTGAGTAAATCATCATAAAACCTTTGTTAACATCATTTATATCATCCACATACGTCATAGAAACACAATCAAAGGCCAATCATCATATGAAAGCACATATAGAATATAAGTGCACATAAAGGTCACTTTATAGTGAACTCTCCCTTCTTAGCATTTAACTCTTTCTTTCAATTCATTAATCTCCTAAATAATCCTTTAGGGATACTTGGTGCAATGCATCACCTTAGGAACATAAGAGAATACCATATATAGTATCTACACAAGACAACACATGCCATCATAGAAGTATAGTACAACATAAACATAGTCAAACCAAGACTACAACATCATACATAAAGGACACATACATAATCATATGCATTAGAGAACTTTCCTAAGACTTCCTAAGGAGTCACTTGTGCAATGTCTAGATGGGTTCATTACTTCCATCTATCCTAAGTAACTTACCTTAAGTCCTCCTAGTTAGGATCCTATTCAATTACTTCCATTGTCCATTTTACCTTTAGGGAAACCATAGCCTTAACCGACACTAAGACCATGGGTGCTAATCATGGAATTTGGTGTTGTAGAGCCTTACACCAAAGGAAGGTGTTACTACCTAGCCAACGTAGAACATTAACATACATGCTATCATATCAAGCGAATTCACTTTGCTAGATCCTATGTGGCAAGCATAGTTTATGGAACTAAGAGATAGGTATTCCCTCTATATACCATTTGGTAATGGGGCCTCACCTCATGAGATAACATGAGTGAATATTCCTCAAGGAAAGTCAACACTTCATGTAAGTACATAGGTGAATATTCCTCTAAGGGAAGTCGACACCATACGTAGGTCCATAGGTGATTAATCCTCTAAGGTAAGTCAACACTCTATAAGGGACAAATGGTGAAATATTCCTCTAAGGGAAGTCAACACCTCTCAATGTCAAGTTCACTCGGTGCTAGACTAAGTTCCCTTTATTGAAAAGCCTTTATTACCTTTGTTTATAAAACATAGTCTTAGGATATTCATCATTCATATGCTTATAGCATATTCAAGCACCTATCTAGTTTTGGAGTATTCTTGGGCCCTCCTAGTTGGACCTCTTCTCCCTAACTAGATCATCCATGTGTGTGAGTGTATATATAGATGTGAGCAAACCTTTCACATAACACATCAAGTCACACATGTTCATATATCAATGCATAAGCTATATGAGCAATCCTTTCATATAAACCTACTAAGACACTATACACATTCATACTTTATCATATTATATTCATAACATGTTCATATAATCATCCTTCATATGCATAAGAACCAAACCTAGGAACTATCCTATCAAGATATACATGTGCAATGCATAGACAAAGTCCCATACCCTTGTCCATACTAGTACACCTATCAAGTCATCCTAGTAAGGGAATACAAATCATACATTCATAAGCATCACCTTGATATGCATAGTAGTAGACATTAGTGAATATGAGAACTACCTTTCATTTAGACACAATGACTCATACTACTTGTAATATGCATGTAAGTGAGAGTGTGTGTACATTGACCAATATGATCACATCATGGCTAGCAATATCATCTTAAGTCAGCCACACTATTAGACCACATTATACTTTCAAGCACATAGCACACAACACATAATAGCATAGGAGACAAGGCAATATATACCATGAAATCAATACTCCTAACTTTAGCTATTTACACTTTCATATAAGGAATACATGGGTAGAGGCTATTAACCACTTTAGCACATCAATAGCAGCACCTATACAACACCCTAACATGATTATACACATGCCCATACAATAGCCACATAACCTAATTCACAACTAGAATAGGAAAGTAGGCATAAGCTTCTCATAGTATCAATTTAAGCATATGTTCATAAGTTCATCAATTTTCCTTCATGGCCATGGTCAACACATATATAATGACAATAAAGTAAACACCGCCACCATAAGTGGACCATACCACACAATGCCATACAAGGCTTCATCAACATTACTATAAGGAATAGAGAAGTAGAAGAGTAAAGAGAATAAGCATTCTTACCAAATTCTCATCCTTTGATCATCATTGATCAATACACCTTATTCATCAATAAAACACATATATGGCAGTAGCTAAATGTACTTTAAACATATAAGAAACCATGTACAAGTCACTACATGATTTTACCATAACATAATACAACATATCAACATACTAGGAAAGTAGAATAACATAGATCATTAATCAATTTCATTTATATGGATTATAGGTCATATTTCATGAATCATATCACCCTAAGGCAGTAGCTAATGAAATCATAGTCTAGATGAGACACTACTACAATTTGCCATTAAGGTCGATACAAGCATACTTTATATAGGGAGTTCATGGAAAGTAAGTTTACATAGGTTAATCATATTCAACCTATCATGAATTGACCCATATTGTATTAATTACATATAATTCATCCTCATACTTCATTATAGGCAGCAGCTATAGACATTAACCATAATCAATTCTTATAGCGACTAACCTAACGTTAAGATCACAAGTTACAACTTCATAGACAAGAAGAGCCTAGATTAATTCAAACCAAGCCTTTTCTACTTTAGTCATACATGATTTATATCCACAATTCAACCATGGTATTAACCTAAAACAGTAGCTACAAGAACCACAACTTAATCGAAATTCACTTTAGATCACAAGAAAACCAATGTTAAAGTGAACTATAGAAAACTAGGCTAAACATGCTCAAATCTTCATACATTAATCCTCATGCATCATTCAACATCAATTCAACATAAATTCATGTAAATAACAGTATATACCATCACCTCAACGTAAGAGAATCATAGTTCAATCGATAACAAGTCAAGATCACAAAGCCCATGTAAGACCTAAACCAATTTTGGAAGGAACATGGGTTCATCATGCAATTGGAGTGAAATAACATTCAAATCACTGTATTGACTTCAATTCATCATGATTTAATCATTAAAAACGTTTTGAGAAAGAACCCATGGCTAGATTGGAGAAGAAGAACTTTGATCAAAAACTTTCTTTGAAAAACATTGAGAATGGCTCTCTAGATGAAAAGATAACTAGAGATGAAGATCACCATACCTTAATCTTCATGAAGACCCATAAAACTTGATGAAGAACCCATGAGAATCCCATCTACAAACTGTTCTTGAGCTTCAAAAACCATGGGGGTTTCTAGAGAGAATATTTTTGGAGAGGAAGGGTTCAATTTGAGTGAGGGGATTTGGGAATGGGTAAATCACGTTTTGGATGGCTTATATATACCTAAAATCACTTAATTAAACCTATTTTAGTCAGGTTAGGACGTGGGGTGAATTTACCATTCACCCCTTTAAGAGGCAGCACGCAGGCAGCTAACTAGCAGGCCACCCGCGACGAGGCCCATGACGGGGCGTCATGGCCATGACGGGCCGTGGCAGCCTCCGTCGCAGGGGACTTGGCCAAATTTCTTGGCTTACAACCTGCCAAGGCAAGTCTCCTTCGACGGGACCTGCTTGATGGTCCGTTGGGGTCCCAACGGTCCGTCATTGGGTCCGTCAAGAGACACTGCCCAGGCAGTGTTTAGGCAGCCTTGAGGTCCTTCTTTTGGGGCCTATTGTGGGGCCCTTTAGAAGTCGTACCCGGACGTTTCCAACTCGATTACATACCTTAACATGGTATAGACCTACCACATAAGTTTCATCCAAAACAAACACCTACAAGACGTCCAAACAGCCTTGACCCCAACATGACATACGATGAACGTCTTAGGGGCTATCTTTCGAACGCCTTGGACGTTCTTGGGCGTTTGACCTCCAAACTTTACGAAACTTCATACAATAACATTAAACATAATTTAACACCATTTAAATACTTATTTTACTCAGTTCACACAATTTAGGCATGCATACACACATGAGGCACATTAGCGACTATTCGTCGAACGTCTTGGACGTCCCTTGACGTTCGACTTCCAAATCACTTCAAACTTTGCACACTGACTCTATATGACATAATAAGGCATTTTAGGACCTTATAACGTTAAGACGAACATGTTAGGCTCTAGACACCTTATCTCATTTTCGAGGTCTTACAATATCCCCCACTTGGGAACATTCGTCCTCGAATGACACTTAGGACTCTTTAATCACATCCAGGACTTCAATACACATAAGAGTAGTTCATCACCTTTAAAATATCATCAAATCAATTTTAGCACTCCATGCACACAAGTAAGCAAAACTTCGATTCACTCACCCTTAATGCATTAATCAAAGAGGCTCTTATCATGTTCATAGGAGGAACATACTTCTCCTAATCATAACATGGTCATTGCCCCTTAATTCATCAAGATATCATCTTGCAAGGCCACATATAGGCAGATTTCAACAATACTCAAAACAAGTAGGCATTCATACTTCAATGCACATAGATTTGAGTTAATTGCATTTAACAAAAATCTTCATTAGTTAGACCTAGTACCATGAAGGTCATACTCAACCATACCATGCTTAGTGGTGTCCATGGAGGAATGTCTTGCTCCTCAACACATTACATGTATCATGAGTTCACACCTTAGCAAAGTACAAGGTCAATTTCCTTAAAAATGAGAAATTCCAACTTTCAAGCAAAGTCATGCATATATTTTTCTTCCTAGTGAAGTCTAAATGGCAAGTCACACCAAGTGCATCACAACAAATTAGGAAGTCATTCCACAAATCTCTTTTCTTAACATATTACTCACCCTTAAAGTAAGCCTCATTTTGGAAAAATAGCACAAACCATAGGCACACACGTATACACTTAGCAAAACATGCTTTCACCTTTCAAGAATGAGCCTACAATTTTATATTACAAATCATCAAGTCACTAAATTTCCAAGAGAGTCAACATATTTCATGGTAAAAGAGACTCAACTTCTATTGCAAGGCTAAACAATTTACCCTACAAGTGACTATTTCCAAGTTCCTTGTCTTACCTCATGAAGTCAACTTCACAATTAGCACATTAAAATGCAAGTCAACAAGAGAAAACATGGATTTTATCAAAAATTTCTTTTCATGCCCTTTGGAAAATTTACCATGTCTCTAAGATGATGTCAATTAATTCATACCAATCATATAAAGATCATGCAATTCACACTTTATGCAAGACTATTTTCATGAACAAGCATACTAAGAATTCATATTTTCAAATTCGTGTAAGAATAGAAGGACAATGTAGACCATTTCTACCATCTCATTACTTAAACACCATCCCCCACTTAGGGTAAACCCAATTAAGAGCAAATTAATAAGTGCTCCAAACATGATACAATAAGTTGCCTAGTCTCTATAACGAGCATGCTTCCAAATACCCAAAAGTGTAACATTTAGACATTTGATGGAACAAGTATGGAATTATAAATAAAGCTTTACCAACTCATTCTTCATAAGCATGCATACTATATTTACAATTCAAGTCTCCGTAAAAGACTCCAATTTATGCTAGCAACTCATCAAGTATCATTTATATGCAAAGGAAAACAATGCACATTTTTAATCGCATACACTCATAGGATAGCATACCTCCATAGGTAGTCATTAAACAATCCAAGTTCAAATCCAAATATTTGGATACTATCATACAAAAATCATATAGGAATACACGATTTAAGAGAAATCACTTTAACCACTATAACTTCTAGCATACTTCAACTATATCATGACATACATCATTGACATAACATGCTATTTCACATAGATTTCATATATTGCCATAAATAGCATCACATCGTCAAATAAGAGATATTTCATGCATAGCAAGGTAAGATAACCAATCAAAATCCCCATAGAGTTAACATGTGCAATGATCACGTAAAGCTCCATAACTTCACTAAACCAAGTAACCCAACAAGAACTACAATTAGCATCATACTCCACTCATCTATAACCTTCATGCATGGATAACTCCATATCTTTAGCACACTAGGCTATTTACATGATTATAAGCATAGAGATCATCTCATAAGCACATTCACATTTATCATCATACACATACATAGTATTACCCTCCTAAGGTCTCCATCAAGGAAAACTAGTGCAAGACATAGGTAGAGTCCCATACCCCTACCTAAGTCTAGTTAACCCTTCAAGTCGCCTTAGTTAGTATATACATCATCAAATAAGGACAAATGTCACCTTCACACATACTCATTCAAACCATAAAACAAGGATAAGCATTTCAAACTCACCTTTTCTCCCTCAAGCATAGAGAACTCTCATCCAAGCAATCACATCTAAAAGACCACCGGACAAGAAAACATAAGAGAGAGATCTTATAGAATTAAGTTCTATGGCACGATATGAGATTGATGAAGAAGGGAAACTCTATCGTCCTATAGCCTCTCGTACCATTGAATGTGTCGCGACTCACCACCAATGATACGAGACTCTACTAGACGTGGCAATATGAGACTTTTTAGAACCTAAAACCGCTTTATAAACCTCATGCTCTGATACCAAGTTTGTCACAACCCAAAAGCATACCCTAGAAGACAGGGTACAATCTTGGATTGTAACCGGCGTCGTCGACCTCTCGGAGGTCTAAGACAAGCCTCTCATATCATTCATTGCATTGGCATAGTAAATTTAGCGGAAAATTTAAAACTTTTAATAGCACATCATATGCTAGAAACATCACATCGTATATATATAAAACATAAGTCATAATACATATTTAAACTCTAAGTCTCTTTGCCATCTTAGACTCAATAACTTTAGAATACATTAGGGACACGGCCCATACGATACCTTACATAACTATACAATATTTAAAGACTTCATATTAAAGACATAAGTAGGACATCCTTGAACTTAAGGATTCCTTTCCTTGAGCTTGAGAAAACACCTATCAAGCTCCTCAATCAAAGATCTCCTTTAAGCCTTCCATAACCTACACTTTGTGTAAAAAGTAAAGAAGAATGGGATTAGCACAAGAATGTACTAAGTATGGCAACCATGCAAAAACATGCATTTAAAAGGGACATTTCCTTGAAATCATACTTCATGCCATTTTGAGTAAATCATCATAAAACCTTTGTTAACATCATTTATATCATCCACATACGTCATAGAAACACAATCAAAGGCCAATCATCATATGAAAGCACATATAGAATATAAGTGCACATAAAGGTCACTTTATAGTGAACTCACCCTTCTTAGCATTTAACTCTTTCTTTCAATTCATTAATCTCCTAAATAATCCTTTAGGGATACTTGGTGCAATGCATCACCTTAGGAACATAAGAGAATACCATATATAGTATCTACACAAGACAACACATGCCATCATAGAAGTATAGTACAACATAAACATAGTCAAACCAAGACTACAACATCATACATAAAGGACACATACATAATCATATGCATTAGAGAACCTTCCTAAGACTTCCTAAGGAGTCACTTGTGCAATGTCTAGATGGGTTCATTACTTCCATCTATCCTAAGTAACTTACCTTAAGTCCTCCTAGTTAGGATCCTATTCAATTACTTCCATTGTCCATTTTACCTTTAGGGAAACCATAGCCTTAACCGACACTAAGACCATGGGTGCTAATCATGGAATTTGGTGTTGTAGAGCCTTACACCAAAGGAAGGTGTTACTACCTAGCCAAGGTAGAACATTAACATACATGCTATCATATCAAGCGAATTCACTTTGCTAGATCCTATGTGGCAAGCATAGTTTATGGAACTAAGAGATAGGTATTCCCTCTATATACCATTTGGTAATGGGGCCTCACCTCATGAGATAACATGAGTGAATATTCCTCAAGGAAAGTCAACACTTCATGTAAGTACATAGGTGAGTATTCCTCTAAGGGAAGTCAACACCATATGTAGGTCCATAGGTGATTATTCCTCTAAGGGAAGTCAACACTCTATAAGGGACAAATGGTGAATATTCCTCTAAGGGAAGTCAACACCTCTCAATGTCAAGTTCACTCGGTGCTAGGCTAAGTTCCCTTTATTGAAAAGCCTTTATTACCTTTGTTTATAAAACATAGTCTTAGGATATTCATCATTCATATGCTTATAGCATATTCAAGCACCTATCTAGTTTTGGAGTATTCTTGGGCCCTCCTAGTTAGACCTCTTCTCCCTAACTAGATCATCCATGTGTGTGAGTGTATATAGAGATGTGAGCAAACCTTTCACATAACACATCAAGTCACACATGTTCATATATCAATGCATAAGTCTATAGGCATAACTATATGAGCAATCCTTTCATATAAACCTACTAAGACACTATACACATTCATACTTCATCATATCATGTTCATAACATGTTCATATAATCATCCTTCATATGCATAAGAACCAAACCTAGGAACTATCCTATCAAGATATACATGTGCAATGCATAGACAAGGTCCCATACCCTTGTCCATACTAGTACACCTATCAAGTCATCTAGTAAGGGAATACAAATCATTCATTCATAAGCATCACCTTGATATGCATAGTAGTAGACATTAGTGAATATGAGAACTACCTTTCATTTAGACACAATGACTCATACTACTTGTAATATGCATGTAAGTGAGAGTGTGTGTACATTGACCAATATGATCACATCATGGCTAGCAATATCATCTTAAGTCAGCCACACTATTAGACCACATTATACTTTCAAGCACATAGCACACAACACATAATAGCATAGGAGACAAGGCAACATATACCATGAAATCAGTACTCCTAACTTTAGCTATTTACACTTTCATATAAGGGATACATGGGTAGAGGCTATTAACCACTTTATCACATCAATAGCAGCACCTATACAACACCCTAACATGATTATACACATGCCCATACAATAGCCACATAACCTAATTCACAACTAGAATAGGAAAGTAGGCATAAGCTTCTCATAGTATCATTTTAAGCACATGTTCATAAGTTCATCAATTTGCCTTCATGGCCATGGTCAACACATATATAATGACAATAAAGTAAACACCGCCACCATAAGTGGACCATACCACACAATGCCATACAAGGCTTCATCAACATTACTATAAGGAATAGAGAAGTAGAAGAGTAAAGAGAATAAGCATTCTTACCAAATTCTCATCCTTTGATCATCATTGATCAATACACCTTATTCATAAATAAAACACATATATGGCAGTAGCTAAATGTACTTTAACATATAAGAAACCATGTACAAGTCACTACATGATTTTACCATAACATAATACAACATATCAACATACTAGGAAAGTAGAATAACATAGATCATTAATCAATTTCATTTATATGGATTATAGGTCATATTTCATGAATCATATCACCCTAAGGCAGTAGCTAATGAAATCATAGTCTAGATGAGACACTACTACAATTTGCCATTAAGGTCGATACAAGCATACTTTATATAGGGAGTTCATGGAAAGTAAGTTTACATAGGTTAATCATATTCAACCTATCATGAATTGACCCATATTGTATTAATTACATATAATTCATCCTCATACTTCATTATAGGCAGCAGCTATAGACATTAACCATAATCAATTCTTATAGCGACTAACCTAACGTTAAGATCACAAGTTACAACTTCATAGACAAGAAGAGCCTAGATTAATTCAAACCAAGCCTTTTCTACTTTAGTCATACATGATTTATATCCACAATTCAACCATGGTATTAACCTAAAACAGTAGCTACAAGAACCACAACTTAATCGAAATTCACTTTAGATCACAAGAAAACCAATGTTAAAGTGAACTATAGAAAACTAGGCTAAACATGCTCAAATCTTCATACATTAATCCTCATGCATCATTCAACATCAATTCAACATAAATTCATGTAAATAACAGTATATACCATCACCTCAACGTAAGAGAATCATAGTTCAATCGATAACAAGTCAAGATCACAAAGCCCATGTAAGAGCTAAACCAATTTTGGAAGGAACATGGGTTCATCATGCAATTGGAGTGAAATAACATTCAAATCACTGTATTAACTTCAATTCATCATGATTTAATCATTAAAAACGTTTTGAGAAAGAACCCATGGCTAGATTGGAGAAGAAGAACTTTGATCATAAACTTTCTTTGAAAAACATTGAGAATGGCTCTCTAGATGAAAAGATAACTAGAGATGAAGATCACCATACCTTAATCTTCATGAAGACCCATAAAACTTGATGAAGAACCCATGAGAATCCCATCTACAAGCTGTTCTTGAGCTTCAAAAACCATGGGGGTTTCTAGAGAGAATATTTTTGGAGAGGAAGGGTTCAATTTGAGTGAGGGGATTTGGGAATGGGTAAATCACGTTTTGGATGGCTTATATATACCTAAAATCACTTAATTAAACCTATTTTAGTCAGGTTAGGACGTGGGGTGAATTTACCATTCACCCCTTTAAGAGGCAGCACGCAGGCAGCTAACTAGCAGGCCACCCGCGACGAGGCCCATGACGGGGCGTCATGGCCATGACGGGCCGTGGCAGCCTCCGTCGCAGGGGACTTGGCCAAATTTCTTGGCTTACAACCTGCCAAGGCAAGTCTCCTTCGACGGGACCTGCTTGACGGTCCGTTGGGGTCCCAACGGTCCGTCATTGGGTCCGTCAAGAGACACTGCCCAGGCAGTGTTTAGGCAGCCTTGAGGTCCTTCTTTTGGGGCCTCTTGTGGGGCCCTTTAGAAGTCGTACCCGGACGTTTCCAACGCGATTACATACCTTAACATGTTATAGACCTACCACATAAGTTTCATCCAAAACAAACACCTACAAGACGTCCAAACAGCCTTGACCCCAACATGACATACGATGAACGTCTTAGGGGCTATCTTTCGAACGCCTTGGACGTTCTTGGGCGTTTGACCTCCAAACTTTACGAAACTTCATACAATAACATTAAACATCATTTAACACCATTTCAAGACTTATTTGACTCAGTTCACACAATTTAGGCATGCATACACACATGAGGCACATTAGCGACTATTCGTCGAACGTCTTGGACGTCCCTTGACGTTCGACTTCCAAATCAATTCAAACTTTGCACACTGACTCTATGTGACATAATAAGGCATTTTAGGACCTTATAACATTAAGACGAACATGTTAGGCTCTAGACACCTTATCTCATTTTCGAGGTCTTATATTGACGTCGGGATCCGGATCACCCAAAAAATGGTGTGCTATAGCACACGAAAAATCGTCGAAATGGGGTATGCACGCTTTGGGGCTATTTCGACCTTGAAAATGGGTCGGATTGGCCGTGAGTGCCAACCGAATGCATAGCCAAGGTCTGTACGAATGTCCACAAAAAGTTTTGGCACTTTTGACGTCGGGATCCGGATCACCCAAAAATGGTGTGCTATAGCACACGAAAAATCGTCGAAATGGGGTATGTACGCTTCGGGTCTATTTTGACCTTGAAAATGGGTCGGAATGGCCGTGTGTGCCGACCGGATGCATATCCAAGGCCTCGACGGACGTCCACAATAAATTTTGGCACTTTTGACGTCGTGATACGGATCACCCAAAAATGGTGTGCTATAGCACATGAAAAATCGTTGAAATGGGGGTATGCGCTTCGGGGCTATTTTGACCTTGAAAATGGGTCGGAATGGCCGAGAGTGCCAACCGGATGCATAGCCAAGGTCTTGATGGACGTCCACAAAAAGTTTTGACATTTTTGACGTCGGGATCCGGATCACCCAAAAATGGTGTGCTATAGCACACGGAAAATCGTCAAAATGGGGGTATACGCACTTCGGGGCTATTTTGACCTTGAAAATGGTTCGGAATGGCCGTGAGGGCCAACCGAATGCATAGCCAAGGTCTTGACGGACGTCCCCAAAAAATTTGGGCACTTTTGACGTCGGGATCCAGATCACCCAAAAAATGGTGTACTATAGCACACGAAAAATCATCGAAATAGGGGTATGCGCGCTTTGGGGCTATTTTGACCTTGAAAATGGGTCGGAATGGCCGTGAGGGCCAACCGGATGCATAGCCAAGGTCTTGACGGACGTCCACAAAAATTTTTGGCACTGTTGACATCGGGATCCAGATCACCCAAAAAATGGTGTGCTATAGCACACGAAAAATCGTCGAAATCGGGGCATGCACGCTTCGGGGCTATTTTGACCTTGAAGATGGGTCGGATTGGCCGTGAGTGACAACCGGATGCATATCCAAGGTCTTAAAGGACGTCCACAAATTTTTTGGCACTTTTGATGTCGGGATCCGGATCACCCAAAAAATAGTGTGCTATAGCACACGAAAAGTCGTCGAAATGGGCGTATGCGCGCTTCGGGGCTATTTTGACCTTAAAAATGGGTCAGAATGGCCGTGAGGGACAACCGGATGCATAGCCAAGGTCTTGACGGACGTCCACAAAAACTTTTGGCACTATTGATGTCGGGATCCGGATCACCCAAAAATGGTGTGCTATAGCACACGGAAAATCGTCATAATGGGGTTATGCGCGCTTCGGGGCTATTTTGACCTTGAAAATGGGTCATAATGGCCGTGAGGGCCAACCGGATGCATAGCCAAGGTATTGACGGACGTCCGCAAAATTTTTTGGCACTTTTGACGTCGGGATCCGGATCACCCAAAAAATGGTGTGCTATAGCACACGAAAAATCGTCGAAATGTGGGTATGCACGCTTTGGGGCTATTTTGACCTTGAAAATGGGTCGGATTGGCCGTGAGTGCCAACCGAATGCATAGCCAAGGTCTGTACGGACGTCCACAAAAAGTTTTGGCACTTTTGACGTCGGGATCCGGATCACCCAAAAATGGTGTGCTATAGCACACGAAAAATCATCGAAATGGGGTATGCACGCTTCGGGGCTATTTTGACCTTGAAAATGGGTCGGAATGGCCGTGAGTGCCAACCGGATGCATAGCCAAGGCCTTGAAGGACGTCCACAAAAACTTTTGGCACTTTTGACGTCGTGATACGGATCACCCAAAAATGGTGTGCTATAGCACACGAAAAATCGTTGAAATGGGGGTATGCGCTTCGGGGCTATTTTGGCCTTGAAAATGGGTCGGAATGACCGAGAGTGCCAACCGGATGCATAGCCAAGGTCTTGACGGACGTCCACAAAAGTTTTTGACATTTTTGACGTCGGGATCCGGATCACCCAAAAATGGTGTGCTATAGCACACGGAAAATCGTCAAAATGGGGGTATACGCGCTTCGGGGCTATTTTGACCTTGAAAATGGTTCGGAATGGCCGTGAGGGCCAACCGGATGCATAGCCAAGGTCTTGACGGACGTCCACAAAAATTTGGGCACTTTTGACGTCGGGATCCAGATCACCCAAAAAATGGTGTGCTATAGCACACGAAAAATCATCGAAATGGGGGTATGCGCGCTTTGGGGCTATTTTGACCTTGAAAATGGGTCGGAATGGCTGTGAGGGCCAACCGGATGCATAGCCAAGGTCTTGACGGACGTCCACAAAAATTTTTGGCACTGTTGACATCGGGATCCGGATCACCCAAAAAATGGTGTGCTATAGCACACGAAAAATCGTCGAAATCGGGGCATGCACGGTTCGGGGCTATTTTGACCTTGAAGATGGGTTGGATTGGCCGTGAGTGACAACCGGATACATATCCAAGGTCTTAAAGGACGTCCACAAAATTTTTTGGCACTTTTGATGTCGGGATCCGGATCACCCAAAAAATGGTGTGCTATAGTACACGAAAAATCGTCAAAATGGGCGTATGCGCGCTTCGGGGCTATTTTGACCTTGAAAATGGGTCAGAATGGCCGTGAGGGCCAACCGGATGCATAGCCAAGGTCTTGACGGACGTCCACAAAAATATTTGGCACTATTGACGTCGGGATCCGGATCACCCAAAAATGGTGTGCTATAGCACATGGAAAATCGTCGAAATGGGGCTATGCGCGCTTCGGGGCTATTTTGACCTTGAAAATGGGTCATAATGGCCGTGAGGGCCAACCGGATGCATAGCCAAGGTCTTGACGGACGTCCGCAAAATTTTTTGGCACTTTTGACGTCGGGATCCGGATCACCCAAAAAATGGTGTGCTATATCACACGAAAAATCGTCGAAATGGGGGTATGCACGCTTCGAGGCTATTTTGACCTTGAAAATGGGTCGAATTGGCCGTGAGTGCCAACCGGATGCATAGCCAAGGTCTTGACGGACGTCCAAAAAAAGTTTTGGCACTTTTGACGTCGGGATCCGGATCACCCAAAAATAGTGTGCTATAGCACAAGAAAAATTGTCGAAATGGGGGTATGCGCGCTTCGGGGCTATTTTGACCTTGAAAATGGGTCGGAATGGCCGTGAGGGACAACCGGATTCATATCCAACGTCTTGACGGACGTCCACAAAAACATTTGGCACTTTTGACGTCGGGATCCGGATCACCCAAAAAATGGTGTGCTATAGCACACGAAAAATCATCAAAATGGAGGTATGCGCTTCGGGGCTATTTTGACCTTGAAAATGGGTCGGAATGGCCGTGAGTGCCAACCGGATGCATAGCCAAGGTCTTGACGGACGTCCACAAAAAATTTGGGCACTTTTGACGTCGGGATTCGGATTACCCAAAAATAGTGTAGTATAGCACAAGAAAAATTGTCGAAATGGGGGTATGCGCGCTTCGGGGCTATTTTGACCTTGAAAATGGGTCGGAATGGCCGTGAGGGCCAACCGGATGTATATCCAACGTCTTGACAGACGTCCACAAAAACATTTGGCACTTTTGACGTCGGGATCCGGATCACCCAAAAAATGGTGTGCTATAGCACACGAAAAATCGTCGAAATGGGGGTGTGCGCGATTCGGGGCTATTTTGACCTTGAAAATGGGTTGGATTGGTCGTGAGTGCCAACCGGATGAATAGCCAAGGTCTTGACGGACGTCCACAAAAAATTTGGCACTTTTGACGTCGGGATCCGGATCACCCAAAAAATGGTGTGCTATAGCACACGAAAAATCATCGAAATGGGGGTATGCGCGCTTCGGGGCTATTTTGACCTTGAAAATGGGTCGGATTGGCCGTGAGTGCCAACCAGATCCATAGACAAGGTCTTGACGGACGTCCACAAAAAGTTTTGGCACTTTTGACGTCGGGATCCGGATCACCCAAAAATGGTGTGCTATAGCACACGAAAAATCGTCGAAATGGGGGTATGCGCGCTTCGGGGCTATTTTGACCTTGAAAATGGGTCAGAATGGCTGTGAGTGCCAACCAGATGCATAGGGAAGGTCTTGACGGACGTCCAAAAAAATATTTGGCACTTTTGACGTCGGGATCCGGATCACCCAAAAATAGTGTGCTATAGCACAAGAAAAATTGTCGAAATGGGGGTATGCACGCTTCGGGGCTATTTTGACCTTGAAAATGGGTCAGAATGGCCGTGAGGACCAACCGGATTCATATCCAACGTCTTGACGGACGTCCACAAAAACATTTGGCACTTTTGACGTCGGGATCCGGATCACCCAAAAAATGGTGTGCTATAGCACACAAAAAATCATCAAAATGGAGGTATGCGCGCTTCGGGGCTATTTTGACCTTGAAAATGGGTCGGAATGGCCGTGAGTGCCAACCGGATGCATAGCCAAGGTCTTGAAGGACGTCCACGAAAATTTTGGGCACTTTTGACATCGGGATTCGGATCACCCAAAAATAGTGTAGTATAGCACAACAAAAATTGTCGAAATGCGAGTATGCGCGCTTCGGGGCAATTTTGACCTTGAAAATGGGTCGGAATGGCCGTGAGGGCCAACCGGATTCATATCCAACGTCTTGAAGGACGTCCACAAAAACATTTGGCACTTTTGACGTCGGGATCCGGATCACCCAAAAAATGGTGTGCTATAGCACACAAAAAATCATCAAAATGGAGGTATGCGCGCTTCGGGGCTATTTTGACCTTGAAAATGGGTCGGAATGGCCGTGAGTGCCAACCGGATGCATAGCCAAGATCTTGATGGACGTCCACAAAAAATTTGGGTACTTTTGATGTCGGGATTCGGATCACCCAAAAATAGTGTAGTATAGCACATGAAAAATCATCAAAATGGAGGTATGCGCGCTTCGGGGCTATTTTGACCTTGAAAATGGGTCGGAATGGCCGTGAGTGCCAACCGGATGCATATCCAAGGTCTTGACGAACGTCCACAAAAAGGTTTGGCACTTTTGACATCGGTATCCGGATCACCCAAAAAAAGGTGTGCTATAGCACACGAAAAATCGTCGAAATGGGGGTATGCGCGCTTCATGGCTATTTTGACCTTGAAAATGGGTTGGAATGGCCGTGAGTGCCAACCGGATGCATAACCAAGGTCTTGACGGACGTCCACACAAAATTTTGGCACTTTTGACATCGGGATCCGGATCACCCAAAAAATAGTTTGCTATAGCACAAGAAAAATTGTCGAAATGGGGGTATGCGCGCTTTGGGGCTATTTTGACCTTGAAAATGGGTCGGAATGGCCGTGAGGGCCAACCGGATTCATATCCAACGTCTTGACGGACGTCCACAAAAAAATTTGGCACTTTTGACGTCGGGATCCGGATCTCCCAAAAAATGGTGTGCTATAGCACACAAAAAATCATCAAAATGGAGGTATGTGCGCTTCGGGGCTATTTTGACCTTGAAAATGGGTTGGAATGGCCGTGAGTGCCAACCGGATGCATAGCCAAGGTCTTGACGGACGTCCACAAAAAGGTTTGGCACTTTTGACGTCGGGATCCGGATCACCCAAAAAAAGGTGTGCTATAGCACACGAAAAATCGTCGAAATGGGGGTATGCGCGCTTCCTCGCTATTTTGACCTTGAAAATGGGTCGGAATAGCCGTGAGAAAAAAAAGGCAATTACTTCACTTTACTCGAGCTAATCAGGCTTGATGTCGGGAATAGAAGAAGATCTGATTCACCAATAGGCGAAGAAGCAATATATATTTCCAATATCTACTATTATCTTCTCACCTCATTCAGTCTTGATGGCAGATAGTGAGTGCCAACCGGATGCATAGCCAAGGTCTTGTCGAACGTCCACACAAATTTTGGCACTTTTGACATCGGGATCCGGATCACCTAAAAAATGGTGTGCTATAGCACACGAAAAATTGTCGAAATGGGGGTATGCGCGCTTCAGAGCTATTTTGACCTTGAAAATGGGTCGGAATGGCCGTGAGTGCAAACCGTATGCATAGCCAAGGTCTTGAAGGACGTCCACAAAAAGTTTTGGTACTTTTGACGTCGAGATCCGGATCACCCAAAAAATGGTGTTCTATAGCACACGAAAAATAATCGAAATGGGGGTATGCGCGCTTCCAGGCTATTTTGACCTTGAAAATGGGTCGGAATGGCCGTGAGTGCAAACCGGATGCATAGCAAAGGTCTTTACGGACGTCCACAAAAACTTTTGGCACTTTTGACATCGGGATCCGGATCACCCAAAAAATGGTGTGCTATAGCACACGAAAAATCGTCGAAATGGGGGTATGCGCGCTACGGGGCTATTTTGACCTTGAAAATGGGTCGGATTGGCCGTGAGTGCCAACCGGATGCATAGACAAGGTCTTGACAAACATCCACAAAAATATTTGGAACTTTTGACGTCGGGATCCGGATCACCCAAAAATGGTGTGCTATAGCATACGAAAAATCGTCGAAATATGAGTATGCGCGCTTTGGGGCTATTTTGACCTTGAAAATGGGTCGGAATGGCCGTGAGGGCCAACCGGATACATAGACAAGGTCTTGACGGACGTCCACAATAAATTTTGGTACTTTTGACGTCGGGATCCGGATCACCCAAAAAATGGTGTGCTAAAGCACACGAAAAATCGTCGAAATGGGGTATGCGCGCTTCGGGGCTATTTTAACCTTGAAACTGGGAATGGCCGTGAGGGCCAATCGGATGCATATCCAAGGTCTTGAAGGACGTCCACAAAAAGTTTTGGCACTTTTGACGTTGGGATCCGGATCACCCAACGAAAAATTGTTGAAATGGGGTATGCGCTTCGGTGCTATTTTGATCTTGAAAATGGGTCGGAATGGCCGTGAGGGCCAACCGGATGCATAGCCAAGGTCTTGACGGACGTCCACAAAATTGTTTGGCACTTTTGACGTCGGGATCCGGATCACCCAAAAAATGGTGTGCTATAGCACACGAAAAATTGTCGAAATGGGGGAATGCGCGCTTCGGGGTTATTTTGACCTTGAAAATGGGTCGGAATGGCCGTGAGTGTCAATCGGATGCATATCCAAGCTCTTGACGGACGTCCACAAAAATATTTGGCACTTTTGACTCGGGATCCGGATCACCCAAAAAATGGTGTGCTATAGCACACGAAAAATCGTCGAAATGGGGTATGCACGCTTTGGGGCTATTTTGACCTTGAAAATGGGTCGGATTGGACGTGAGTGCCAACCGGATGCATAGCCAAGGTCTTGACGGACGTCCACAAAATTTTTTGGCACTTTTGACTTTGGGATCCGGATCACCCAAAAAATGGTGTGCTATAGCACACGAAAAATTATCGAAATGGTGGTATGCGCGCTTCGGGGCTATTTTGACCTTGAAAATGGGTCGGATTGGCCGTGAGTGCCAACCGGATGCATAGCCAAGGTCTTGACGGACGTCCACAAGAAGTTTTGGCACTTTTGACGTCGGGATCCGGATCACCCAAAAATGGTGTGCTATAGCACACGAAAAATCGTCGAAATGGGGGTATACGCGCTTCGGGGCTATTTTGACCTTGAAAATGGGTTGGAATGGCCGTGAGTGCCAATCGGATGCATAGGTAAGGTCTTGACGGACGTCCACAAAAAATTTTGGCACTTTTGACATCGCGATCCGGATCACCCAAAAATGGTGTGCTATAGCACACGAAAAATTGTCGAAATGGGGTTATGCGTCCTTCGGGGCTATTTTGACATTGAAAATGGGTCGAAATGGCTGTGAGGTCCAACCGGATGCATAGCCAAGGTCTTGATGGACGTCCACAAAAATATTTGGCACTTTTGACGTCGGGATCCGGATCACCCAAAAATGGTGTGCTATAGCACATGAAAAATCGTCGAAATGGGGGTATGCGCGCTTCGAGGCTATTTTGACCTTGAAAATGGGTTGGAATGGCCTTGAATGCCAACCGGATGCATAGCCAAGTTCTTGACGTACGTCCACAAAAATTTTTGGCACTTTTGACGTCGGGATCCGGATCACCCAAAAAATGGTGTGCTATAGCACACGAAAAATCATCGAAATGGGGGTATGCGCGCTTCTGGCTATTTTGACCTTGAAAATGGGTCGGAATGGCCATTAGTGCCAACCGGATGCATAGCCAAGGTCTTGACGGATGTCCACAAAAAATTTTGGCACTTTTGACGTCGGGATCTGGATCACCCAAAAAATGGTGTGCTATACACAAATAATCGTCGTAGGGGTATGCGCGCTTCGGGGCTATTTTAACCTTGAAAATGAGTCGTAATGGCATTGAGTTCCAACCGAATGATTAGCCTAGGTCTTGACGGACGTCCACAAAAAGTTTTGGCACTTTTGACGTCGGGATCCGGATCACCCAAAAAATGGTGTGCTATAGCACACGAAAAATCGTCGAAATGGGGGTATGCGCGCTTCGGGGCTATTTTGACCTTGAAAATGCGTCAGAATGGCCGTGAGGGCCAACCGGATGCATAGCCAACGTCTTGAATGACGTCTATAAAAACTTTTGGCACTTTTGACGTCGAGATCCGGATCTCCCAAAAATGGTGTGCTATAGCACACGAAAAATTGTCGAAATGGGGGTATGCGCACTTCGTGGCTATTTTGACCTTGAAAATGGGTCGAAATGGCCATGAGTGCCAATCGGATGCATAGTTAAGGTCTTGACGGACGTCCACAAAAAGTTTTGGTACTTTTAACATCGGCATCCGGATCACCCAAAAATGGTGTGCTATAGCACACGAAAAATCGTCGAATTGGGGGTATGCGCATTTCGGGGGTATTTTGACCTTGAAAATGGGTCGGAATGACCGTGAGTGCCAATTGGATGCATAGCCAAGGTCTTGACGGACATCCACAAAAAATTTGGCACTTTTGACATCGGGATCCGGATCACCCAAAAAATGGTGTGCTATAGCACACGAAAAATTGTCGAAATGGGGGTATGCGCGCTTCGGGGTTATTTTGACCTTGAAAATGGGTTGGAATGTCCGTGAGTGCCAACCAGATGCAAAACCAAGGTCTTGACGGACGTCCACAAAAGATTTTGGCACTTTTGACGGCGGGATCCGGATCACCCAAAAAAAGGTGTGCTATAGCACACGAAAAATCGTCGAAATGGGGGTATGCGCGCTTCGTGGCTATTTTGACCTTGAAAATGGGTCGGAATGGCCGTGAGTGCCAACCGGATGCATAGCCAAGGTCTTGACGGACGTCCACAAAAACTTTAATCACTTTTGACGTCGGGATCCAGATCACCCAAAAAATGGTGTGCTATAGCACACGAAAAATTGTCGAAATGGGGGTATGCGCGCTTCGAGGCTATCTTGACCTTGAAAATGGGTCGCAATGGCCGTGAGTTACAACCGGATGCATAGCCAAGGTCTTAACGGACGTCCACAAAAACTTTTGGCACTTTTGACGTCGGGATCCGGATCACCCAAAAAATGGTGTGCTATAGCACACGAAAAATCGTCGAAATGGGGGTATGCGCGCTTCGGGGCTATTTTGACCTTGAAAATGGTTCGGAATGGCCGTGAGGGCCAACCAGATGCATAGCCAAGGTCTTGACAGACGTTCACAAAATATTTTGGCACTTTTGACGTTGGGATCCAAATCATCCAAAAAAT
>JABWTJ010001447.1:22197-58614 GCA_016801875.1 Solanum sitiens
AAAAATGGTGTGCTATAGCACACGAAAAATCGTCGAAATGGGGGTATGTATGCGCGCTTTGGGGCTATTTTGACCTTGAAAATGGGTCAGAATGGCTGTGAGTGCCAACCAAATGCATACGAAAGGTCTTGACGGACGTCCACAAAAATGTTTGGCACTTTTGACGTCGGGATCCGGATCACCCAAAAATAGTGTGCTATAGCACAAGAAAAATTGTCGAAATGGGGGTATGCGCGCTTCGGGGCTATTTTGACCTTGAAAATGGGTCGGAATGGCCGTGAGGGCCAACCGGATTCATATCCAACGTCTTGACGGACGTCCACAAAAACATTTGGCACTTTTGACGTCGGGATCCGGATCTCCCAAAAAATGGTGTGCTATAGCACACAAAAAATCATCAAAATGGAGGTATGCGCGCTTCAGGGCTATTTTGACCTTGAAAATGGGTCGGAATGGCCGTGAGTGCCAACCGGATGCATATCCAAGGTCTTGACGGACGTCCACAAAAACATTTGGCACTTTTGACGTCGGGATCCGGATCACCCAAAAAAAGGTGTGTATAGCACACGAAAAATCGTCGAAATAGGGGTATGCGCGCTTCATGGCTATTTTGACCTTGAAAATGGGTCGGAATGGCCGTGAGTGCCAACCGGATGCATAGCCAAGGTCTTGACGGACGTCCACACAAAATTTTGGCACTTTTGACATCGGGATCCGGATCACCCAAAAAATGGTGTGCTATAGCACACGAAAAATCGTCGAAATGGGGGTGTGCGCGCTTCGGGGCTATTTTGACCTTGAAAATAGGTCGGAATGGCCGTGAGTGCCAATCGGATGCATAGCCAAGGTCATGACGGATGTCCACAAAATTTTTTGGCACTTTTGACATCGGGATCCGGATCACCCAAAAATGATGTGCTATAGCATACGAAAAATCGTCGAAATATGGGTATGCACGCTTTGGGGCTATTTTGACCTTGAAAATGGGTCGGAATGGCTGTGAGGGCCAATCGGATACATAGACAAGGTCTTGACGGACATCCACAATAAATTTTGGCACTTTTGACGTCGGGATCCGGATCACCCAAAAAATGGTGTGCTATAGCACACGAAAAATCGTCGAAATGGGGTATGCGCGCTTCGGGGCTATTTTGACCTTGCAACTGGGTCAGAATGGCCGTGAGGGCCAATCGGATGCATATCCAAGGTCTTGACGGACGTCCACAAAATTGTTTGGCACTTTTGACGTCGGGATCCGGATCACCCAAAAAATGGTGTGCTATAGCACACGAAAAATCATTGAAATGGGGTATGCGCGGTTTGGTGCTATTTTGACCTTGAAAATGGGTCGGAATGGCCGTGAGGGCCAACCGGATGCATAGCCAAGGTCTTGACGGACGTCCACAAAAATTTTTGGCACTTTTGACGTCGGGATCCGGATCACCCAAAAAATGGTATGCTATATAGCACACGAAAAATCGTCGAAATAGGGGTATGCGCGCTTCTGGGCTATTTTGACCTTGAATGGATCGGAATGAACGTGAGTGCCAACCGGATGCATAGCCAAGGTCTTGACGGACGTCCACAAAAAATTTGACACTTTTGACGTCTGGATCCGGATCACCCAATAAATGATGTGCAATAGCACACGAAAAATAATCGAAATGGGGGTATGCGCACTTCGGGGCTATTTTGACCTTGAAAATAGGTCGAAATGGCCGTGAGGGCCAACCAGATGCATAGCCAAGGTCTTGACGGATGTCCACAAAAATATTTGGCACTTTTGACGTCGGAATCTGGATCACCCAAAAAATGGTGTGCTATAGCACACAAAAAATCATTTAAATGGGGGTATGCGCGCTTCGAGGCTATTTTGACCTTGAAAATGGGTCGGATTGGCCGTTAGTGCCAACCGGATGCATAGCTAAGGTCTTGACGGACGTCCACAATTAATTTTGGCACTTTTGACGTCGGGATCCGAATCACCCAAAAAATAGTGTGCTATAGCACACGAAAAATCATCGAAATGGGGGTATGCGCGCTTCGCGGCTATTTTGACCTTGAAAATGGGTCGGAATGGCCGTGAGTGCCAACCGGATGCATAGCCAAGGTCTTGACGGACGTCCACAAAAAAATTTGGAACTTTTGAAGTCGGGATCTGGATCACCCAAAAAATGTTGTGCTATAGCACACGAAAAATCATTTAAATGGGGGTATGCGCGCTTCGAGGCTATTTTGACCTTGAAAATGGGTTGGATTAGCCGTGAGTGCCAACCGGATGCACAGCCAAGGTCTTGACGGCCGTCCACAAAAAAGTTTGGCACTTTTGAAGTCGGATTCCGGATCACCCAAAAAATGATGTGCTATAGCACACGAAAAATCGTCAAAATAGGGGTATGCGCGCTTCGGGGCTATTTTGACCTTGAAAATGGGTCAGATTGGCCGTGAGTGCCAACCGGATGCATAGCTAAGGTCTTGACGGACGTCCACAATAAATTTTGGCACTTTTGACGTCGGGATCCGGATCACCCAAAAAATGGTGTGCTACAGCACACGAAAAATCGTTGAAATGGGGGTATGCACGCTTCGGGGCTATTTTGACCTTGAAAATGGGTTGGAATGGCCGTGAGGGCCAACCGGATGCATAGCCAAGGTCTTGACGGACGTCCACAAAAATTTTTGGCACTTTTGACGTTTGGATCCGAATTACCCAATAAATGATGTGCTATAGCACACGAAAAATAATCGAAATGGGGGTATGCGCACTTCGGGGCTATTTTGACCTTGAAAATAGGTCAAAATGGCCGTGAGGGCCAACCAGATGCATAGCCAAGGTCTTGACGGACGTCCATAAAAATATTTGGCACTTTTGACATCGGGATCCGGATCACCAAAAAAATGGTGTGCTATAGCACACGAAAAATCATTTAAATGGGGGTATGCGCGCTTCGAGGCTATTTTGACCTTGAAAATGGGTTGGATTGGCCGTTAGTGCCAACCGGATGCATAGCTAAGGTCTTGACGGACGTCCACAATAAATTTTGGCACTTTTGACGTCGGGATCCGGATCACCCAAAAAATGGTGTGCTATAGCACACGAAAAATCGTTGAAATGGGAGTATGCACGCTTTGGTACTATTTTGACCTTGAAAATAGGTCGAAATGGCCGTGAGGGCCAACCGGATGCATAGCCAAGGTCTTGACGGACGTCCACAAAATTTTTTGGCACTTTTGACGTCGGGATCTGAATCACCCAAAAAATGGTGTGCTATAGCACACGAAAAATCATCGAAATGGGGGTATGCGCGCTTCGGGGCTATTTTGACCTTAAAAATGGATCGGAATGGCCGTGAGTGCCAACCGGATGCATAGCCAAGGTCTTGACGGACGTCCACAAAAACATTTGGTACTTTTGAAGTCGGGATCAGGATCACCCAAAAAATGGTGTGCTATAGCACACGAAAAATCGTTTAAATGGGGGTATGCGTGCTTCGAGGCTATTTTGACCTTGAAAATGGGTCGGATTAGCCGTGAGTGCCAACCGGATGCATAGTCAAGGTCTTGACGGCCGTCCACAAAAACTTTTGGCACTTTTGAAGTCGGATTGCGGATCACCCAAAAAATGATGTGCTATAGCACACGAAAAATCGTCAAAATGGGGGTATGCGCGCTTCGGGGCTATTTTGACCTTGAAAATGGGTCGGAATGGCCATGAGTGCCAATCGGATGCATAGACAAGGTCTTGACGGACGTCCACAAAAATATTTGGCACTTTTGACATCGGGATCCGGATCACCCAAAAAATGGTGTGCTATAGCACACGAACAATCGTCGAAATGGGGGTATGCACGCTTCGGGGCTATTTTGACATTGAAAATGGGTCAGAATGGCCGTGAGTGCCAACCGGATGCATAGCCAAGGTCTTGACGGACGTCCACAAAAAAGTTTGGCACTTTTGACGTCGGGATCCGGATCACCCAAAAAATGGTGTGTTATAGCACACAAAAAATCCTCGAAATGGGGGTATGCGTGCTTCGGGGCAATTTTGACCTTGAAAATAGGTTGGAATGGCCGTGAGGGCCAACCGGATGCATAGCCAAGGTCTTGACGGACGTCCACAAAAAATTTGGCACTTTTGACGTCGGGATCCGTATCACCCAATAAATGATGTGCTATAGCACACGAAAAATAATCGAAATGGGGGTATGCGCGCTTCGGGGCTATTTTGACCTTGAAAATAGGTCAAAATGGCCGTGAGGGCCAACCAGATGCATAGCCAAGGTCTTGACGGACGTCCACAAAAATATTTGGCAGTTTTGACGTCGGGATCCGGATCACCCAAAAAATGGTGTGCTATAGCACACGAAAAATCATCGAAATGGGGGTATGCGCGCTTCGGGGCTATTTTGACCTTGAAAATAGGTCAGATTGGCCGTGAGTGCCAACCAGATGCATAGCTAAGGTCTTGACGGACGTCCGCAATAAATTTTGGCAGTTTTGACGTCGGGATTCGGATCACCCAAAAAATGGTGTGCTATAGCACACGAAAAATCATTGAAATGGGGTTATGCGCGCTTCGGTACTATTTTGACCTTGAAAATAGGTCGGAATGGCCGTGAGGACCAACCGGATGCATAGCCAAGGTCTTGACGGACGTCCACAAAATTTTTTGGCACTTTTGACGTCGGGATCCGAATCACCCAAAAAATGGTGTGCTATAGCACACGAAAAATCGTCGAAATGGGAGTATGCGCGCTTCGGGGCTTTTTTGACCTTGAAAATGGGTCGGAATGGCCGTGAGGGCCAATCGGATGCATAGCCAAGGTCTTGATGGACGTCCACAAAAACTTTAAACACTTTTGACGTTGGGATCCGGATCACCCAAAAAATGGTGTGTTATAGCACACGAAAAATTGTCGAAATGGGGGTAAGCGCGCTTCGGGGCTCTTTTGACCTTGAAAATGGGTTGGAAAGGCCGTGAGTGCCAACCGAATGCATAGCCTAGGTCTTGACGGACGTTCACAAAACCTTTAAGCACTTTTGACGTCGGGATCCGGATCAACCAAAAAATGGTGTGCTATAGCACACGAAAAATCGTCGAAACGGGGGTATGCGCAATTCGGGGCTATTTTGACCTTGAAATGGGTCGGTTTGGCCGTGAGTGCAAACCGGATGCATAGCCAAGGTCTTGACGGACGTCCACAAAAATTTTTGGCACTTTTGACGTCGGGATCCGGATCACCCAAAAAATGGTGTGCTATAGCACACGAAAAATCGTCGAAATGGGGGTATGCGCGCTTTGGGGCTATTTTGACCTTGAAAATGGGTCGGAATGGCCGTGAGTGCCAACCGGATGCATAGCCAAGGTCTTGACAGACGTCCACAAAAATTTTTGGCACTTTTGACGTCGGGATCCGGATCACCCAAAAAAAGGTGTGCTATAGCACACGAAAAATCATCGAAATGGGAGTATGCGCGCTTCGTGGCTATTTTGACCTTGAAAATGGGTCGAAATGGCCGTGAGTGCAACCCGGATGCATAGCCAAGGTCTTGACGGACGTCCAAAAAACATTTTGGCACTTTTGACGTCGGGATCCGGATCACCCAAAATGGTGTGCTATAGCACACGAAAAATCGTTGAAATATGGGTATGCGCGCTTTGGGGCTATTTTGACCTTGAAAATGGGTCGGAATGGCCGTGAGGGCCAACCGGACGCATAGACAAGGTCTTGACGGACGTCCACAAT
Source organism: Solanum sitiens (assembly GCA_016801875.1). Taxonomy (NCBI): domain Eukaryota; kingdom Viridiplantae; phylum Streptophyta; class Magnoliopsida; order Solanales; family Solanaceae; genus Solanum; species Solanum sitiens. The sequence continues at coordinate 27,945 of JABWTJ010001447.1, forward strand.
AAATTTTGTCACTTTTGACGTCGGGATCCGGATCACCCAAAAAATGGTGTGCTATAGCACACGAAAAATCGTCGAAATGGGGTATGCGCGCTTCGGGGCTATTTTGACCTTCAAACTGGGTCAGAATGGCCGTGAGGGCCAATCCGATGCATATCCAAGGTCTTAACGGTTGTCCATAAAACATTTTGGCACTTTTGACGTCGGGATCCGGATCACCCAAAAAATGGTGTGCTATAGCACACGAAAAATTGTTGAAATGGGGTATGCGCGCTTCGGTGCTATTTTGACCTTGAAAATGGGTCGGAATGACATTGAGGGCCAACCGGATGCATAGCCAAGGTCTTGACGGACGTCCACAAAAATTTTTGGCACTTTTGACGTCGGGATCCGGATCACCCAAAAAATGGTGTGCTATAGCACACGAAAAATCGTCGAAAGCTTCTGGGCTATTTTGACCTTGAATGGGTCGGAATGGCCGTGAGTGCCAATCGGATGCATCGCCAAGGTCTTGACGGACTTCCACAAAAAATTTGGCACTTTTGACGTCGGGATCCGGATCACCCAAAAAAAGGTGTGCTATAGCACACGAAAAATCGTCGAAATGGGGGTATGCGCGCTTCGGGGCTATTTTGACCTTGAAAATGGGTCGGAATGTCCGTGAGTGCCAACTGGATGCATATCCAAGGTCTTGACGGATGTCCAAAAAAAGTTTTGGCACTTTTGACGTCGGGATCCGGATCACCCAAAAATGGTGTGCTATAGCACACGAAAAATCGTCGAAATGGGGGTATGCGCGCTTCGTGGCTATTTTGACCTTGAAAATGGGTCAGAATGGCTGTGAGTGCCAACCAGATGCATACGAAAGGTCTTGATGGACGTCCACAAAAATGTTTGGCACTTTTGACGTCGGGATCCGGATCACCCAAAAATAGTGTGCTATAGCACAAGAAAAATTGTCGAAATGGGGGTATGCGTGCTTCGAGGCTATTTTGACCTTGAAAATGGGTCGGAATGGCCGTGAGGGCCAACCGGATTCATATCCAACGTCTTGACGGACGTCCACAAAAATATTTAGCACTTTTGACGTCGGGATCCGGATCTCCCAAAAAATCAAAAAATCATCAAAATGGAGGTATGCGCGCTTCAGGGCTATTTTGACCTTGAAAATGGGTCGGAATGGCCGTGAGTGCCAACCGGATGCATAGCCAAGGTCTTGATGGACGTCCACAAAAATATTTGGCACTTTTGACGTTGGGATCCGGATCACCCAAAAAAAGGTGTGCTATAGCACGCGAAAAATCATCGAAATAGGGGTATGCGCGCTTCATGGCTATTTTGACCTTGAAAATGGGTCGGAATGGCCGTGAGTGCCAACTCGATGCATAGCCAATGTCTTGACGGACGTCCACACAAAATTTTGGCACTTTTGACATCGGGATCCGGATCACCCAAAAAATGCTGTGCTATAGCACACGAAAAATCGTCGAAATGGGGGTATGCGCGCTTCGGGGCTATTTTGACATTGAAAATGGGTCGGAATGGCCGTGAGTGACAACCGGATGCATAGCCAAGGTCATGACGGATGTCCACAAAATTTTTTGGCACTTCTGACATCGGGATCCGGATCACCCAAAAATGGTGTGCTATAGCATATGAAAAATCGTCGAAATATGGGTATGCGCGCTTTGGGGCTATTTTGACATTGAAAATGGGTCGGAATGGCCGTGAGGGCCAACCGGATACATAGACAAGGTCTTGACGGACGTCCACAATAAATTTTGGCACTTTTGACATCGGGATCCGGATCACACAAAAAATGGTGTGCTATAGCACACGAAAAATCGTCGAAATGGGGTATGCGTGCTTCGGGGCTATTTTGACCTTGAAACTGGGTCAGAATGGCCGTGAGGGCCAATCGGATGCATATCCAAGGTCTTGACGGACGTCCACAAAATTTTTTGGCACTTTTGACATCGGGATCCGGATCACCCAAAAAATGGTGGGCTATAGCACACGAAAAATCATTGAAATGGGGTATGCGCGCTTCGGTGCTATTTTAACCTTGAAAATGGGTCGGAATGGCCATGAGGGCCAACCGGATGCATAGCCAAGGTCTTGACGGACGTCCACAAAAAATTTTGGCACTTTTGACGTCGGGATCCGGATCACCCAAAAAATGGTATGCTATATAGCACACGAAAAATCGTCGAAATAGGGGTATGCGCACTTCTGGGCTATTTTGACCTTGAATGGATCGGAATGAACGTGAGTGCCAACCGGATGCATAGCCAAGGTCTTAATGGACGTCCACAAAAATATTTGGTACTTTTGACGTTGGGATCCGGATCACCCAAAAATGGTGTGCTATAGCACACGAAAAATCGTCGAAATGGGGGTATACGCGCTTCGGGGCTATTTGACCTTGAAAATGGGTCGGAATGGCCTTGAGTGCCAACCGGATGCATGGCCAAGGTCTTGACGGACGCCCACAAAAATGTTTGGCACTTTTGACGTCGGGATCCGGATCACCCAAAAAATGGTGTGCTATAGCACACGAAAAATCATCGAAATGGGGGTATGCGCGCTTCTGGGCTATTTTGACCTTGAAAATGGGTCGAATGGCCGTGAGTGCCAACCGGATGCATAGCCAAGGTCTTGACGGATGTCCACAAAAAAATTTGGCACTTTTGACGTCGGGATTTGGATCACCCAAAAAATGGTGTGCTATACACAAATAATCGTCGTAGGGGTATGCGCGCTTCGGGGCTATTTTAACCTTGAAAATGAGTCGTAATGGCCGTGAGGGCCAACCAGATGCATAGCCAAGGTCTTGATGAACGTCCACAAAATTTGTTGGCACTTTTGACGTCGGTATCCGGATCACCCAAAAAATGGTGTGCTATAGCACACGAAAAATCGTCGAAATGAGGGTATGCGCGCTTCGGGGCTATTTTGACCTTGAAAATTGTCAGAATGGCCGTGAGTGCCAACTGGATGCATATCCAAGGTCTTGATGGATGTCCACAAGAAGTTTTGGCACTTTTGACGTCGGGATCCGGGTCACCCAAAAAATGGGGTGCTATAGCACACGAAAAATTGTCGAAATGGGGGTATGCGCGCTTCGGGGCTATTTTGACCTTGAAAATGGGTCGGAATGGCCGTGAGGGCCAACTGGATGCATAGCCAAGGTCTTGATGGACGTCCACAAAAATATTTGGCACTTTTGACGTCGGGATCCGGATCACCCAAAAATGGTGTGCTATAGCACACGAACAGTCATCGAAATCGGGGTATGCGCGCTTCGGGGCTATTTTGACCTTGAAAATGGGTCGGAATGGCCTAGAGTGCCAACCGGATGCATATCCAAGGTCTTGACGGACGCCCACAAAAATGTTTGGTACTTTTGACATCGGGATCCGGATCACCCAAAAAATGGTGTGCTCTAGCACACGAAAAATCGTCGAAATGGGGGTATGCGCGCTTCTGGGCTATTTTGACCTTGAAAATGGGTCGGAATGGCCGTGAGTGCCAACCGGATGCATAGCCAAGGTCTTGAATGACGTCTACAAAAATTTTTGGCACTTTTGACGTCGAGATCTGGATCACCCAAAAATGGTGTACTATAGCACACGAAAAAACGTCGAAATGGGTGTATGCGCGCTTTGGGGCTATTTTGACCTTGAAAATGGGTCATATTGGCCGTGAGTGCCAACCGGATGCATAGCTAAGGTCTTGACGGACGTCCACAATAAATTTTGGCACTTTTGACGTCGGGATCCGGATCACCCAAAAAATGGTGTGCTATAGCACACGAAAAATCATTGAAATGGGGGTATGCACGCTTTGGTACTATTTTGACCTTGAAAATAGGTCGGAATGGCCGTGAGGGCCAACCGGATGCATAGCCAAGGTCTTGCCAGACGTCCACAAAATTTTTTGGCACTTTTGACGTCGGGATCCGAATCACCCAAAAAATGGTATGCTATAGCACACGAAAAATTATCGAAATGGGGGTATGCACGCTTCGGGGCTATTTTGACCTTGAAAATGGGTCGGAATGGCCGTGAGTGCCAACCGGATGCATAGCCAAGGTCTTGACGGACGTCCACAAAAACATTTGGCACTTTTGAAGTCGGGATCAGGATCACCCAAAAAATGGTGTGCTATAGCACATGAAAAATCGTTTAAATGGGGGTATGCGCGCTTCGAGGCTATTTTGACCTTGAAAATGGGTCGGATTGGCCGGGAGTGCCAACCGGATACCTAGTCAAGGTCTTGACGGCCGTCCACAAAAACTTTTGGCACTTTTGATGTCGGGTTCCGGATCACCCAAAAAATGGTGTGCTATAGCACACGAAAAATCGTCGAAATGGGGGTATGCGCGCTTCGTGGCTATTTTGACCTTGAAAATGGGTCGGAATGGCCGTCAGTGCCAACCGGATGTATAGCCTAGGTCATGACGGACGTCCACAAAAACTTTAATCACTTTTGACGTCGGGATCCGGATCACCCAAAAAATGGTGTGCTATAGCACACGAAAAATCGTCGAAATGGGGGTATACGCGCTTCGGGGCTATTTTGACCTTGAAAATGGGTTGGAATGGCCGTGAGGGCCAATCGGATGCATAGCCAAGGTCTTGACGGACGTCCACAAAAAATTTGGTACTTTTGACGTCTGGATCCGGATCACCCAATAAATGATGTGCTATAGCACACGAAAAATAATCGAAATGGGGGTATGCGCACTTCGGGGCTATTTTGACCTTGAAAATAGGTCGAAATGGCCGTGAGGGCCAACCAGATGTATAGCCAAGGTCTTGACGGACGTCCACAAAAAGTTTTGGCACTTTTGACGTCGGAATCCGAATCACCCAAAAAATGGTGTGCTATAGCACACGAAAAATCATTTAAATGGGGGTATGCGCGCTTCGAGGCTATTTTGACCTTGAAAATGGGTCGGATTGACCGTTAGTGCCAACCGGATGCATAGCTAAGGTCTTGACGGACGTCCACAATTAATTTTGGCACTTTTGACGTCGGGATCCGAATCACCCAAAAAATGGTGTGCTATAGCACACGAAAAATCGTTGAAATGGGGGTATGCACGCTTTGGTACTATTTTGACCTTGAAAATAGGTCGGAATGGCCATGAGGGCCAAGCGGATGCATAGCCAAGGTCTTGACGGACGTCCACAAAATTTTTTGGCACTTTTGACGTCGGGATCCGAATCACCCAAAAAATGGTGTGCTATAGCACACGAAAAATCATCGAAATGGGGGTATGCGCGCTTCGGGGCTATTTTGACCTTGAAAATGGGTCGGAATGGCCGTGAGTGCCAACCGGATGCATATCCAAGGTCTTGACGGACGTCCACAAAAAAATTTGGAACTTTTGAAGTCGGGATCTGGATCACCCAAAAAATGGTGTGCTATAGCACACGAAAAATCATTTAAATGGGGGTATGCGCGCTTCGAGGCTATTTTGACCTTGAAAATGGGTCGGATTAGCCGTGAGTGCCAACCAGATGCACAGCCAAGGTCTTGACGGCCGTCCACAAAAAATTTTGGCACTTTTGAAGTCGGATTCTGGATCACCCAAAAAATGATGTGCTATAGCACACGAAAAATCGTCAAAATGGGGGTATGCGCGCTTCGGGGCTATTTTGACCTTGAAAATGGGTCAGATTGGCCGTGAGTGCCAACCGGATGCATAGCTAAGGTCTTGACGGACGTCCACAATAAATTTTGGCACTTTTGACGTCGGGATCCGGATCACCCAAAAAATGGTGTGCTATAGCACACGAAAAATCGTTGAAATGGGGGTATGCGCGCTTCGGGGCTATTTTGACCTTGAAAATGGGTTGGAATGGCCGTGAGGGCCAACCGGATGCATAGCCAAGGTCTTGACGGACGTCCACAAAAATGTTTGGCACTTTTGACATCTGGATCCGAATCACCCAATAAATGATGTGCTATAGCACACGAAAAATAATCGAAATGGGGGTATGTGCACTTCGGGGCTATTTTGACCTTGAAAATAGGTCGAAATGGCCGTGAGGGCCAACCAGATGCATAGCCAAGGTCTTGACGGACGTCCACAAAAATATTTGGCACTTTTGACGTCGGGATCCGGATCACCCAAAAAATGGTGTGCTATAGCACACGAAAAATCATTTAAATGGGGGTATGCGCGCTTCGAGGCTATTTTGACCTTGAAAATGGGTCGGATTGGCCGTTAGTGCCAACCGGATGCATAGCTAAGGTCTTGACGGATGTCCACAATAAATTATTGCACTTTTGACGTCGGGATCCGGATCACCCAAAAAATGGTGTGCTATAGCACACGAAAAATCGTTGAAATGGGGGTATGCACGCTTTGGTACTATTTTGACCTTGAAAATAGGTCGGAATGGCCGTGAGGGCCAACCGGATGCATAGCCAAGGTCTTGACGGACGTCCACAAAATTTTTTGGCACTTTTGACGTCGGGATCCGAATCACCCAAAAAATGGTGTGCTATAGCACACGAAAAATCATCGAAATGGGGGTATGCGCGCTTTGGGGCTATTTTGACCTTAAAAATGGGTCGGAATGGCCTTGAGTGCCAACCGGATGCATAGCCAAGGTCTTGACGGACGTCCACAAAAAAATTTGGCACTTTTGAAGTCGGGATCTGGATCACCCAAAAAATGGTGTGCTATAGCACACGAAAAATCGTTTAAATGGGGGTATGCGCGCTTCGAGGCTATTTTGACCTTGAAAATGGGTCGGATTAGCCGTGAGTGCCAACCGGATGCATAGCCAAGGTCTTGACGGCCGTCCACAAAAAATTTTGGCACTTTTGAAGTCGGATTTCGGATCACCCAAAAAATGATGTGCTATAGCACACGAAAAATCGTCAAAATGGGGGTATGCGCGCTTCGGGGCTATTTTGACCTTGAAAATGGGTCGGAATGGCCATGAGTGCCAATCGGATGCATAGACAAGGTCTTGACGGACGTCCACAAAAATATTTGGCACTTTTGACATCGGTATCCGGATCACCCAAAAAATGGTGTGCTATAGCACACGAAAAATCGTCGAAATGGGGGTATGCACGCTTCGGGGCTATTTTGACATTGAAAATGGGTCGGAATGGCCGTGAGTGCCAACCGGATGCATAGCCAAGGTCTTGATGGACGTCCACAAAAACGTTTGGCACTTTTGACGTCGGGATCCGGATCACCCAAAAAATGGTGTGTTATAGCACACGAAAAATCGTTGAAATGGGGGTATATGCGCTTCAGGGCATTTTGACCTTGAAAATAGGTTGTCGGAATTGCGTGTCAGGGCCAACCGGATGCATAGCCAAGGTCTTGACGGATGTCCACAAAAATTTTTGGCACTTTTGACGTCGGGATCCGGATCACCCAAAAAATGATGTGCTTAGCACACAAAAAATAATCGAAATGGGGGTATGCGCGCTTCGGGGCTATTTTGACCTTGAAAATGGGTCGAAATGGCCGTGAGGGCCAACCAGATGCATAGCCAAGGTCTTGACGGACGTCCACAAAAATATTTGGCAGTTTTGACGTCGGGATCCGGATCACCCAAAAAATGGTGTGCTATAGCACACGAAAAATCGTCGAAATGGGGGTATGCGCGCTTCGGGGCTATTTTGACCTTGAAAATAGGTCAAATTGGCCGTGAGTGCCAACCAGATGCATAGCTAAGGTCTTGAAGGACGTCCGCAATAAATTTTGGCACTTTTGACGTCGGGATCCGGATCACCCAAAAAGTGGTGTGCTATAGCACACGAAAAATCATTGTAATGGGGTTATGCGCGCTTCGGTACTATTTTGACCTTGAAAATAGGTCGGAATGGCCGTGAGGACCAACCGGATGCATAGCCAAGGTCTTGACGGACGTCCACAAAATTTTTTGGCACTTTTGACGTCGGGATCCGAATCACCCAAAAAATGGTGTGCTATAGCACACGAAAAATCGTCGAAATGGGAGTATGCGCGCTTCGGGGCTATTTTGACCTTGAAAATGGGTCGGAATGGCCGTGAGGGCCAATCGGATGCATAGCCAAGGTCTTGATGGACGTCCACAAAAACTTTAAACACTTTTGACGTTGGGATCCGGATCACCCAAAAAATGGTGTGTTATAGCACACGAAAAATCGTCGAAATGGGGTTAAGCGCGCTTCGAGGCTTTTTTGACCTTGAAAATGGGTCGGAATGGCCGTGAGTGCCAACCGGATGCATAGCCAAGGTCTTGACGGACGTCCACAAAAATATTTGGCACTTTTGACGTCGGGTTCCGGATCACCCAAAAAATGGTGTGCTATACACGAAAAATCGTTTAAATGGGGGTATGCACGCTTCGAGGCTATTTTGACCTTGAAAATGGGTCGGATTAGCCGTGAGTGCCAACCGGATGCATAGCCAAGGTCTTGACGGCCGTCCACAAAAAACTTTGGCACTTTTGAAGTCGGATTCCGGATCACCCAAAAAATGATGTGCTATAGCACACGAAAAATCGTCAAAATGGGGGTATGCGCGCTTCGGGGCTATTTTGACCTTGAAAATGGGTCGGAATGGCCATGAGTGCCAACCGGATGCATAGACAAGGTCTTGACGGATGTCCACAAAAATATTTGGCACTTTTGACTTCGGGATCCGGATCACCCAAAAAATGGTGTGCTATAGCACACGAAAAATCATCGAAATGGGGGTATGCGCGCTTCGGGGCTATTTTGACCTTGAAAATGGGTCGGAATGGCCATGAGTGCCAACCGGATGCATAGACAAGGTCTTGACGGATGTCCACAAAAATATTTGGCACTTTTGACTTCGGGATCCGGATCACCCAAAAAATGGTGTGCTATAGCACACGAAAAATCGTCGAAATGGGGGTATGCACTCTTCGGGGCTATTTTGACATTGAAAATGGGTCGGAATGGCCGTGAGTGCCAACTGGATGCATAGCCAAGGTCTTGACGGACGTCCACAAAAAAGTTTGGCACTTTTGACGTCGATCTGGATCACCCAAAAAATGGTGTGTTATAGCACACGAAAAATCGTCGAAATGGGGGTAAGCTCGCTTCGGGGCTATTTTGACCTTGAAAATGGGTCGGAATGGCCGTGAGTGCCAATCGGATGCATAGCCAAGGTCTTGACGGACGTCCACAAAATTGTTTGTCACTTTTGACGTCGGGATCCGGATCACCCATAAAATGGTGTGCTATAGCACACGAAAAATCGTCCAAATGGGGGTATGCGCGCTTCGGGGCTATTTTGACCTTGAAAATGGGTCGGAATGGCCATGAGGGCCAACCGGATGCATAGCCAAGGTCTTGACGGACGTCCACAAAAATATTTGGCACTATTCACATCGGGATCCGGATCACCCAAAAAATGGTGTGCTATAGCACACAAAAAATATCGAAATGGGGGTATGCGTGCTTCGGGGCTATTTTGACCTTGAAAATGGGTCGGAATGGCCGTGAGTGCCAATTGGATGCATATACAAGGTCTTGACGGCCGTCCACAAAATATTTGGCACTTTTGACGTCGGGTTCCAAATCACCCAAAAAATGGTGTGCTATAGTACACAAAAAATCGTCGAAAGGGGGTATGCGCGCTTCGGGGCTATTTTGACCTTGAAAATGGGTCGGAATGGCCATGAGTGCTAACTGGATGCATAGCGAAGGTCTTGACGGACGTCCACAAAATATTTTGGCACTTTTGACATCGGGATCTGGATCACCCAAAAAATGGTGTGCTGTAGCATACGAAAAATCATCGAAATGGGGGTAAGCGCGTTTCGGGGCTCTTTTGACCTTGAAAATGGGTCGGAATGGCCGTGAGTGCCAACCGGATGCATAGCCAAGGTCTTGACGGAAATCCACAAAAATTTTGGCACTTTTGACGTCGGGATCCGGATCACCCAAAAAATGGTGTGCTATAGCACACGAAAAATCGTTGAAATAGGGGTATGCGCGCTTCGGGGCTATTTTGACCTTGAAAATGGGTCGGAATGGCCGTGAGTGCCAACCGGATGCATAGACAAGGTCTTGACGGACGTCCACAAAAGAATTTGGCACTTTTGACGTCGGGTTCCGGATCACCCAAAAAATGGTGTGCTATACACGAAAAATCGTTTAAATGGGGGTATGCACGCTTCGAGGCTATTTTGACCTTGAAAATGGGTCGGATTAGCCATGAGTGCCAACCGGATGGATAGCCAAGGTCTTGACGGCCGTCCACAAAAAATTTTGGCACTATTGACATCGGGATCCGGATCACCCAAAAAATGGTGTGCTATAGCACACAAAAAATATCGAAATGGGGGTATGCGCGCTTCGGGGCTATTTTGACCTTGAAAATGGGTCGGAATGGCCGTGAGTGCCAATTGGATGCATATCCAAGGTCTTGACGGCCGTCCACAAAAAATTTGGCACTTTTGACGTCGGGTTCCGGATCACCCAAAAAATGGTGTGCTATAACGAAAAATCGTCGAAATAGGGGTATGCGCGCTTCAGCGCTATTTTGACCTTGAAAATGGGTCGGAATGGCCATGAGTGCTAACTGGATGCATAGCCAAGGTCTTGACGGACGTTGACAATATATTTTGACACTTTTGACATCAGGATCTGGATCACCCAAAAAATGGTGTGCTATAGCACACGAAAAATCATCGAAATGGGGGTAAGCGCGCTTCGGGGCTCTTTTGACCTTGAAAATGGGTCGGAATGGCCGTGAGTGCCAACTGGATGCATAGCAAAGGTCTTGACGGACGTCCACAAAAATATTTGGCACTTTTGACATCGGGATCCGGATCACCCAAAAAATGGTGTGCTATAGCACACGCAAAATCGTTGAAATAGGGGTATCCGCGCTTCGGGGCTATTTTGACCTTGAAAATGGGTTGGAATGGCCATGAGTGCCAACCGGATGCATAGACAAGGTCTTGACGGACGTCCACAAAAACATTTGGCACTTTTGACGTCGGGTTCCGGATCACCCAAAAAATGGTGTGCTATACACGAAAAATCATTTAAATGGGGGTATGCACGCTTCGAGGCTATTTTGACCTTGAAAATGGGTCGGATTGGCCGTGAGTACCAACCGGATGCATAGCAAAGGTCTTGACGGCCGTCCACAAAAAATTTTGGTACTTTTGACGTCGGGTTCCGGATCACCCAAAAAATGGTGTGCTATAGCACACGAAAAATCGTCAAAATGGGGGTATGCGCGCTTCGGGGCTATTTTGACCTTGAAAATGAGTCAGAATGGCCATTAGTGCCAACCGGATGCATAGACAATGTTTTAACGGACGTCCATAAAATTTTTTGGCACTTTTGACGTCGGGATCCGGATCACCCAAAAAATGGTGTGCTATAGCACTCGAAAAATCGTTGAAATGGGGGTATGCGCGCTTCGGGGCTATTTTGACCTTGAAAATGGGTCGGAATGGCCGTGAGTACCAACCGGATGCATAGCCAAGGTCTTGACGGACGTCCACAAAAACTTTTGGCACTTTTGACGTCGGGATCCGGATCACTTAAAAAATGGTATGCTATAGCACACGAAAAATCGTCGAAATAGGGGTATGCGCGCTTCGTGGCTATTTTGACCTTGAAAACGGGTCGGAATGGCCGTGAGTGCAAACCGGATGCATAGCCAAGGTCTTGACGTACGTCCACAAAAACTTTTGGCACTTTTGACGTCGGGATCTGGATCACCCAAAAAATGGTGTGCTATACACGAAAAATCGTCGAAATGGGGTATGCGCGCTTCGGGGCTATTTTGACCTTGAAAATGGGTTGGAATGGCCGTGAGTGCCAACCGAATGCATAGCCTAGGTCTTGATGGACGTTCACAAAACCTTTAAGCACTTTTTACGTCGGGATCCGGATCAACCAAAAAATGGTGTGCTATAGCACACGAAAAATCGTCGAAACGGGGGTATGCACACTTCGGGGCTATTTTGACCTTGAAATGGGTCGGTTTGGCCGTGAGTGCAAACCGGATGCATAGCCAAGGTCTTGACGGACGTCCACAAAAAGTTTTGGCACTTTTGACGTCGGGATCCGGATCACCCAAGAAATGGTGTGCTATAGCACACGAAAAATCGTCGAAATGGGGGTATGCGCGCTTTGGGGCTATTTTGACCTTGAAAATGGGTCGGAATGGCCGTGAGTGCCAACCGAATGCATAGCCAAGGTCTTGACGGACGTCCACAAAAACTTTTGGCACTTTTGACGTCGGGATCCGGATCACCCAAAAAAGGTGTTCTATAGCACACGAAAAATCATCGAAATGGGAGTATGCGCGCTTCGTGGCTATTTTGACCTTGAAAATGGGTCGAAATGGCCGTGACTGATAACCGGATGCATAGCCAAGGTCTTGACGGACGTCCACAAAAATTTTTGGAAATTTTGACGTCGGGATCCGGATCATCCAAAAAATGTTGTGCTATAGCACACGAAAAATCGTCGAAATGTCGGTATGCGCGCTTTGGGGCTATCTTGACCTTGAAAATAGGTCGGAATGGCCGTGAGTGCCACCCGGATGCATAGCCAAGGTCTTGACGGACGACCACAAAATTGTTTGGCACTTTTGACATCGGGATACGGATCACCCAAAAAATGGTGTGCTATAGCACACGAAAAATCGTCGAAATAGGGGTATGCGCACTTCGGGGCTATTTTGACCTTGAAAATGGGTCGGAATGGCCGTGAGTGCCAACCAGATGCATAGCCAAGGTCTTGACAGACGTCCACAAAAATTTTTGGCACTTTTGACGTCGGGATCCGGATCACCCAAAAAAAGGTGTGCTATAGCACACGAAAAATCATCGAAATAGGAGTATGCGCGCTTCGTGGCTATTTTGACCTTGAAAATGGGTCGAAATGGCCGTGAGTGCAACCCGGATGCATAGCCAAGGTCTTGACGGACGTCCAAAAAACATTTTGGCACTTTTGACGTCGGGATCCGGATCACCCAAAATGGTGTGCTATAGCACACGAAAAATCGTTGAAATATGGGTATGCGCGCTTTGGGTCTATTTTGACCTTGAAAATGGGTCGGAATGGCCGTGAGGGCCAACCGGATGCATAGACAAGGTCTTGACGGACGTCCACAATAAATTTTGGCACTTTTGACGTCGAGATCCGGATCACCCAAAAAATGGTGTGCTATAGCACACGAAAAATCGTCGAAATGGGGTATGCGCGCTTCGGGGCTATTTTGACCTTGAAACTGGGTCAGAATGGCCGTGAGGGCCAATCCGATGCATATCCAAGGTCTTAACGGTTGTCCACAAAACATTTTGGCACTTTTGACGTCGGGATCCGGATCACCCAAAAAATGGTGTGCTATAGCACACGAAAAATCATTGAAATGGGGTATGCGCGCTTCGGTGCTATTTTGACCTTGAAAATGGGTCGGAATGGCCGTGAGGGCCAACCGGATGCATAGCCAAGGTCTTGACGGACGTCCACAAAATTTTTTGGCACTTTTGACGTCGGGATCCGGATCACCCAAAAAATGGTGTGCTATAGCACACGAAAAATCGTCGAAAGCTTCTGGGCTATTTTGACCTTGAATGGGTCGGAATGGCCGTGAGTGCCAACCGGATGCATCGCCAAGGTCTTGACGGACTTCCACAAAAAATTTGGCGCTTTTGACGTCGGGATTCATGTCACCCAAAAAAAGGTGTGCTATAGCACACGAAAAATCGTCGAAATGGGGGTATGCGCGCTTCGGGGCTATTTTGACCTTTAAAATGGGTCGGAATGGCCGTGAGTGCCAACTGGATGCATATCCAAGGTCTTGACGGATGTCCACAAAAATATTTGGCACTTTTGACATCGGGATCCGGATCACCCAAAAATGGTGTGCTATAGCACACGAAAAATCGTCGAAATGGGGGTATGCGCGCTTCGTGGCTATTTTGACCTTGAAAATGGGTCAGAATGGCTGTGAGTGCCAACCAGATGCATACGAAAGGTCTTGATGGACGTCCACAAAAATGTTTGGCACTTTTGACATCGGGATCCGGATCACCCAAAAATAGTGTGCTATAGCACAAGAAAAATTGTCGAAATGGGGGTATGCGCGCTTCGGGACTATTTTGACCTTGAAAATGGGTCGGAATGGCCGTGAGGGCCAACCGGATTCATATCCAACGTCTTGACGGACGTCCACAAAAACATTTGGCACTTTTGACGTCGGGATCCGGATCTCCCAAAAAATGGTGTGCTATAGCACACAAAAAATCATCAAAATGGAGGTATGCGCGCTTTAGGGCTATTTTGACCTTGAAAATGGGTCGGAATGGCCGTGAGTGCCAACCGGATGCATAGCCAAGGTCTTGACGGACGTCCACAAAAATATTTGGCACTTTTGACATCGGGATCCGGATCACCCAAAAAAAGGTGTGCTATAGCACGCGAAAAATCATCGAAATGGGGGTATGCGCGCTTCATGGCTATTTTGACCTTGAAAATGGGTCGGAATGGCCGTGAGTGCCAACCGGATGCATAGCCAATGTCTTGACGGACGTCCACACAAAATTTTGGCACTTTTGACATCGGGATCCGGATCACCCAAAAAATGGTGTGCTATAGCACACGAAAAATCGTCGAAATGGGGGTATGCGCGCTTCGGGGCTATTTTGACATTGAAAATGGGTCGGAATGGCCGTGAGTGACAACCGGATGCATAGCCAAGGTCATGACGGATGTCCACAAAATTTTTTGGCACTTCTGACATCGGGATCCGAATCACCCAAAAATGGTGTGCTATAGCATACGAAAAATCGTCGAAATATGGGTATGCGCGCTTCGGGGCTATTTTGACATTGAAAATGGGTCGTAATGGCCGTGAGGGCCAACCGGATACATAGACAAGGTTTTGACAGACGTCCATAATAAATTTTGGCACTTTTGAGGTCGGGATCCGGATCACCCAAAAAATGGTGTGCTATAGCACACGAAAAATCATTTAAATGGGGGTATGCACGCTTCGAGGCTATTTTGACCTTGAAAATGGGTCGGATTGGCCGTGAGTACCAACCGGATGCATAGCAAAGGTCTTGACGGCCGTCCACAAAAAATTTTGGTACTTTTGACGTCGGGTTCCGGATCACCCAAAAAATGGTGTGCTATAGCACACGAAAAATCGTCAAAATGGGGGTATGCGCGCTTCGGGGCTATTTTGACCTTGAAAATGAGTCAGAATGGCCATGAGTGCCAACCGGATGCATAGACAATGTCTTGACGGACGTCCACAAAATTTTTTGGCACTTTTGACGTCGGGATCCGGATCACCCAAAAAATGGTGTGCTATACCACTCAAAAAATCGTCGAAATGGGGGTATGCGCGCTTTGGGGCTATTTTGACCTTGAAAATGGGTCGGAATGGCCGTGAGTGCCAACCGGATGCATAGCCAAGGTCTTGACGGACGTCCACAAAAACGTTTGGCACTTTTGACGTCGGGATCCGGATCACTTAAAAAATGGTATGCTATAGCACACGAAAAATCGTCGAAATAGGGGTATGCGCGCTTCGTGGCTATTTTGACCTTGAAAATGGGTCGGAATGGCCGTGAGTGCAAACCGGATGCATAGCCAAGGTCTTGACGGACGTCCACAAAAAGTTTTGGCACTTTTGACATCGGGATCTGGATCACCCAAAAAATGGTGTGCTATACACGAAAAATCGTCGAAATGGGGGTATGCGCGCTTCGGGGCTATTTTGACCTTGAAAATGGGTTGGAATGGCCGTGAGTGCAAACCGAATGCATAGCCTCAGTCTTGACGGACGTCCACAAAAATTTTTGGCACTTTTGACGTCGGGATCCGGATCACCCAAAAAAAGGTGTTCTATAGCACACGAAAAATCATCGAAATGGGAGTATGCGCGCTTCGTGGCTATTTTGACCTTGAAAATGGGTCGAAATGGCCGTGAGTGCCAACCGGATGCATAGCCAAGGTCTTGACGGACGTCCACAAAAAATTTTGGAACTTTTGACGTCGGGATCCGGATCATCCAAAAAATGTTGTGCTATAGCACACGAAAAATCGTCGAAATGGGGGTATGCGCGCTTCGGGGCTATTTTGAACTTGAAAATAGGTCGGAATGGCCGTGAGTGCCACCCGGATGCATAGCCAAGGTCTTAACGGATGACCACAAATTTGTTTGGCACTTTTGACATCGGGATACGGATCACCCAAAAAATGGTGTGCTATAGCACACGAAAAATCGTCGAAATAGGGGTATGCGCACTTCGGGGCTATTTTGACCTTGAAAATGGGTCGGAATGGCCGTGAGTGCCAACCAGATGCATAGCCAAGGTCTTGACAGACGTCCACAAAAATTTTTGGCACTTTTGACGTCGGGATCCGGATCACCCAAAAAAAGGTGTGCTATAGCACACGAAAAATCATCGAAATGGGAGTATGCGCGCTTCATGGCTATTTTGACCTTGAAAATGGGTCGAAATGGCCGTGAGTGCAACCCGGATGCATAGCCAAGGTCTTGACGGACGTCCAAAAAACATTTTGGCACTTTTGACGTCGGGATCCGGATCACCCAAAATGGTGTGCTATAGCACACGAAAAATCGTTGAAATATGGGTATGCGCGCTTTGGGGCTATTTTGACCTTGAAAATGGGTCGGAATGGCCGTGAGGGCCAACCGGACGCATAGATAAGGTCTTGACGGACGTCCACAATAAATTTTGGCACTTTTGACGTCGGGATCCGGATCACCCAAAAAATGGTGTGCTATAGCACACGAAAAATCGTCGAAATGGGGTATGCGCGCTTCGGGGCTATTTTGACCTTGAAACTGGGTCAGAATGGCCGTGAGGGCCAACCGGATACATAGACAAAGTCTTAACGGACGTCCACAAAACATTTTGGCACTTTTGACGTTGGGATCCGGATCACCCAAAAAATGGTGTGCTATAGCACACGAAAAATCATTTAAATGGGGGTATGCACGCTTCGAGGCTATTTTGACCTTGAAAATGGGTCGGATTGGCCATGAGTACCAACCGGATGCATAGCCAAGGTCTTGACGGCCGTCCACAAAAATATTTTGGTACTTTTGACGTCGGGTTCCGGATCACCCAAAAAATGGTGTGCTATAGCACACGAAAAATCGTCAAAATGGGGGTATGCGCGCTTCGGGGCTATTTTGACCTTGAAAATGAGTCAGAATGGCCATGAGTGCCAACCGGATGCATAGACAATGTCTTGACGGACGTCCATAAAATTTTTTGGCACTTTTGACGTCGGGATCCGGATCACCCAAAAAATGGTGTGCTATAGCACTCGAAAAATCGTCGAAATGGGGGTATGCGCGCTTCGGGGCTATGACCTTGGAAAATGGGTCGAATGGCCGTGAGTGCATAAACGGAGATAGCCAAGGTCTTGACGGACGTCCACGTCGGGATCCGGATCACTTAAAAAATGGTATGCTATAGCACACGAAAAATCGTCGAAATAGGGGTATGCGCGCTTCGTGGCTATTTTGACCTTGAAAACGGGTCGGAATGGCCGTGAGTGCAAACCGGATGCATAGCCAAGGTCTTGACGTACGTCCACAAAAACTTTTGGCACTTTTGACGTCGGGATCTGGATCACCCAAAAAATGGTGTGCTATACACGAAAAATCGTCGAAATGGGGTATGCGCGCTTCGGGGCTATTTTGACCTTGAAAATGGGTTGGAATGGCCGTGAGTGCCAACCGAATGCATAGCCTAGGTCTTGATGGACGTTCACAAAACCTTTAAGCACTTTTTACGTTGGGATCCGGATCAACCAAAAAATGGTGTGCTATAGCACACGAAAAATCGTCGAAACGGGGGTATGCACACTTCGGGGCTATTTTGACCTTGAAATGGGTCGGTTTGGCCGTGAGTGCAAACCGGATGCATAGCCAAGGTCTTGACGGACGTCCACAAAAAGTTTTGGCACTTTTGACGTCGGGATCTGGATCACCCAAGAAATGGTGTGCTATAGCACACGAAAAATCGTCGAAATGGGGGTATGCGCGCTTTGGGGCTATTTTGACCTTGAAAATGGGTCGGAATGGCCGTGAGTGCCAACCGAATGCATAGCCAAGGTCTTGACGGACGTCCACAAAAACATTTGGCACTTTTGACGTCGGGATCCGGATCACCCAAAAAAAGGTGTTCTATAGCACACGAAAAATCATCGAAATGGGAGTATGCGCGCTTCGTGGCTATTTTGACCTTGAAAATGGGTCAAAATGGCCGTGAGTGATAACCGGATGCATAGCCAAGGTCTTGACGGACGTCCACAAAAAATTTTGGAACTTTTGACGTCGGGATCCGGATCATCCAAAAAATGTTGTGCTATAGCACACGAAAAATCGTCGAAATGGGGGTATGCGCGCTTCGGGGCTATTTTGACCTTGAAAATAGGTCGGAATGGCCGTGAGTGCCACCCGGATGCATAGCCAAGGTCTTGACGGACGACCACAAAATTGTTTGGCACTTTTGACATCGGGATAAAAAAACTGATCGAACCAAAAATGTGTTGTGGCTTATAAGCACACGAAAAATATTTCGAATAGTGTATGCGCACTTCGGGCTATTTTTGACCTTGAAAATGGGGCGGAATGGCCGGGAGTGCCAACCGGATGCATAGCCAAGGTCTTGACGGACGTCTACAAAAATTTTTGGCACTTTTGACATCGGGATCCGGATCACCCAAAAAAAGGTGTGCTATAGCACACGAAAAATCATCGAAATGGGAGTATGCGCGCTTCGTGGCTATTTTGACCTTGAAAATGGGTTGAAATGTCCGTGAGTGCAAACCGGATGCATAGCCAAGGTCTTGACGGACGTCCAAAAAACATTTTGGCACTTTTGACGTCGTGATTCGGATCACCCAAAATGGTGTGCTATAGCACACGAAAAATCGTTGAAATATGGGTATGCGCGCTTTGGGGCTATTTTGACCTTGAAAATGGGTCGGAATGGCTGTGAGGACCAACCGGACGCATAGATAAGGTCTTGACGGACGTACACAATAAATTTTGGCACTTTTGACGTCGGCATCCGGATCACCCAAAAAATGGTGTGCTATAGCACACGAAAAATCGTCGAAATGGGGTATGCGCGCTTCGGGGCTATTTTGACCTTGAAACTGGGTCAGAATGGCCGTGAGGGCCAATCCGATGCATATCCAAGGTCTTAACGGTTGTCCACAAAACATTTTGGCACTTTTGACGTCGGGATTCGGATCACCCAAAAAATGGTGTGCTATAGCACACGAAAAATCGTTGAAATGGGGTATGCGCGCTTCGGTGCTATTTTGACCTTGAAAATGGGTCGGAATGTCCGTGAGGTCCAACCGGATGCATAGCCAAGGTCTTGACGGACGTCCACAAAAATTTTTGGCACTTTTGACGTCGGGATCCGGATCACCCAAAAAATGGTGTGCTATAGCACACGAAAAATCGTCGAAAGCTTCTGGGCTATTTTGACCTTGAATGGGTTGGAATGGCCGTGAGTGCCAACCGGATGCATCGCCAAGGTCTTGACGGACTTCCACAAAAAAATTGGCACTTTTGACGTCGGGATCCGGATCACTCAAAAAAAGGTGTGCTATAGCACACGAAAAATCGTCAAAATGGGGGTATGCGCGCTTCGGGGCTATTTTGACCTTGAAAATGGGTCGGAATGGCCGTGAGTGCCAACTGGATGCATATCCAAGGTCTTGACGGATGTCCACAAAAATTTTTGGCACTTTTGACGTCGGGATCCGGATCACCCAAAAATGGTGTGCTATAGCACACGAAAAATCGTCGAAATGGGGGTATGCGCGCTTCGTGGCTATTTTGACCTTGAAAATGGGTCAGAATGGCTGTGAGTGCCAACCAGATGCATACGAAAGGTCTTGACGGACGTCCACAAAAATGTTTGGCACTTTTGACGTCGGGATCCGGATCACCCAAAAATAGTGTGCTATAGCACAAGAAAAATTGTCGAAATGGGGGTATGCGCGCTTCGGGGCTATTTTGACCTTGAAAATGGGTCGGAATGGCCGTGAGGGCCAACCGGATTCATATCCAACGTCTTGACGGACGTCCACAAAAACATTTGGCACTTTTGACGTCGGGATCCGGATCTCCCAAAAAATGGTGTGCTATAGCACACAAAAAATCATCAAAATGGAGGTATGCGCGCTTCAGGGCTATTTTGACCTTGAAAATGGGTCGGAATGGCCGTGAGTGCCAACCGGATGCATAGCCAAGGTCTTGACGGACGTCCACAAAAATATTTGGAACTTTTGACGTCGGGATCCGGATCACCCAAAAAAAGGTGTGCTATAGCACGCGAAAAATCATCGAAATGGGGGTATGCGCGCTTCATGGCTATTTTGACCTTGAAAATGGGTCGGAATGGCCGTGAGTGCCAACCGGATGCATAGCCAATGTCTTGACGGACGTCCACACAAAATTTTGGCACTTTTGACATCGGGATCCGGATCACCCAAAAAATGGTGTGCTATAGCACACGAAAAATCGTCGAAATGGGGGTATGCGCGCTTCGGGGCTATTTTGACATTGAAAATGGGTCGGAATGGCCGTGAGTGACAACCGGATGCATAGCCAAGGTCATGACGGATGTCCACAAAATTTTTTGGCACTTCTGACATCGGGATCCGGATCACCCAAAAATGGTGTGCTATAGCATACGAAAAATCGTCGAAATATGGGTATGCGCGCTTCGGGGCTATTTTGACATTGCAAATGGGTCGGAATGGCCATGAGGGCCAACCGGATACATAGACAAGGTCTTGACGGACGTCCACAATAAATTTTGGCACTTTTGAGGTTGGGATCCGGATCACCCAAAAAATGGTGTGCTATAGCACACGAAAAATCATTTAAATGGAGGTATGCATGCTTCGAGACTATTTTGACCTTGAAAATGGGTCGGATTGGCCGTGAGTACCAACCGGATGCATAGCAAAGGTCTTGACGGCCGTCCACAAAAAATTTTGGTACTTTTGACGTCGGGTTCCGGATCACCCAAAAAATGGTGTGCTATAGCACACGAAAAATCGTCAAAATGGGGGTATGCGCGCTTCGGGGCTATTTTGACCTTGAAAATGAGTCAGAATGGCCATTAGTGCCAACCGGATGCATAGCCAAGGTCTTGACGGACGTCCACAAAAATTTTTCGCACTTTTGACGTCGGGATCCGGATCACCCAAAAAATGGTGTGCTATAGCACACGAAAAATCGTCGAAATAGGGGTAAGCGCGCTTCGGGGCTCTTTTGACCTTGAAAATGGGTCGGAATGGCCATGAGTGCCAACCGGATGCATAGCCAAGGTCTTGACGGACGTCCACAAAATTTTTTGACACTTTTGACGTCGGGATCCGGATCACCCAAAAAATGGTGTGCTATAGCACATGAAAAATCATCGAAATGGGGGTATGCGCACTTCGGGGCTATTTTGACCTTGAAAATAGACCGGAATGGCCGTGAGGGCCAACCGGATGCATAGCCAAGGTCTTGACGTACGTCCAGAAAAATTTTTGGCAATTTTGACGTCGGGATTCGGATCACCCAAAAAATGGTGTGCTATAGCACACGATAAATCATTTAAATAGGGGTATGCGCGCTTCGAGGCTATTTTGACCTTGAAAATGGGTCGGATTGGCCGTGAGTGCCAACCGGATGCATAGCCAAGGTCTTGACGGCCGTCCACAAAAACTTTTGACACTTTTGACGTCGGGTTCCGGATCACCCAAAAAATGGTGTGCTGTAGCACACAAAATATCGTCGAAATGGGTGTATACACGCTTCGGGGCTATTTTGACCTTGAATATGGGTCGGAATGGCCATGAGTGCTAACTGGATGCATAGCCAAGGTTTTGACGGACGTCCACAAAAAGTTTTGGCACTTTTGACATCGGGATCTGGATCACCCAAAAAATGGTGTAGCACACGAAAAATCGTCGAAATGGGGGTATGCGCGCTTCGAATCTATTTTGACCTTGAAAATGGGTCAGAATGGCCGTGAGTGCCAACCGGATGCATAGCCAAGGTCTTGATGGACGTCCACAAAAAATTTTGGCACTTTTGACGTCGGGATCCGGATCACCCAAAAAATGGTGTGCTATAGCACACAAATAATCGTCGAAATGGGGGAATGCGCGCTTCGGGGCTATTTTGAACTTGAAAATAGGTCGGAATGGCCGTGAGTGCCACCCGGATGCATAGCCAAGGTCTTGACGGATGACCACAAAATTGTTTGGCACTTTTGACATCGGGATACGGATCACCCAAAAAATGGTGTGCTATAGCACACGAAAAATCGTCGAAATAGGGGTCTGCGCACTTCGGGGCTATTTTGACCTTGAAAATGGGTCGGAATGGCCGTGAGTGCCAACCAGATGCATAGCCAAGGTCTTGACAGACGTCCACAAAAATTTTTGGCACTTTTGACGTCGGGATCCGGATCACCCAAAAAAAGGTGTGCTATAGCACACGAAAAATCATCGAAATGGGAGTATGCGCGCTTCATGGCTATTTTGACCTTGAAAATGGGTCGAAATGGCCGTGAGTGCAACCCGGATGCATAGCCAAGGTCTTGACGGACGTCCAAAAAACATTTTGGCACTTTTGACGTCGGGATCCGGATCACCCAAAATGGTGTGCTATAGCACACGAAAAATCGTTGAAATATGGGTATGCGCGCTTTGGGGCTATTTTGACCTTGAAAATGGGTCGGAATGGCCGTGAGGGCCAACCGGACGCATAGATAAGGTCTTGACGGACGTCCACAATAAATTTTGGCACTTTTGACGTCGGGATCCGGATCACCCAAAAAATGGTGTGCTATAGCACACGAAAAATCGTCGAAATGGGGTATGCGCGCTTCGGGGCTATTTTGACCTTGAAACTGGGTCAGAATGGCCGTGAGGGCCAACCGGATGCATAGACAATGTCTTGACGGACGTCCATAAAATTTTTTGGCACTTTTGACGTCGGGATCCGGATCACCCAAAAAATGGTGTGCTATAGCACTCGAAAAATCGTCGAAATGGGGGTATGCGCGCTTCGGGGCTATTTTGACCTTGAAAATGGGTCGGAATGGCCGTGAGTGCCAAACGGATGCATATCCAAGGTCTTGACGGACGTCCACAAAAAGTTTTGGCACTTTTGACGTCGGGATCCGGATCACTTAAAAAATGGTATGCTATAGCACACGAAAAATCGTCGAAATAGGGGTATGCGCGCTTCGTGGCTATTTTGACCTTGAAAACGGGTCGAAATGGCCGTGAGTGCAACCCGGATGCATAGCCAAGGTCTTGACGGACGTCCAAAAATTTTTTTGGCACTTTTGACGTCGGGATCCGGATCACCCAAAATGGTGTGCTATAGCACACGAAAAATCGTTGAAATATGGGTATGCGCGCTTTGGGGCTATTTTGACCTTGAAAATGGGTCGGAATGGCCGTGAGGGCCAACCGGACGCATAGACAAGGTCTTGACGGACGTCCACAATAAATTTTGGCACTTTTGACGTCGGAATCCGGATCACCCAAAAAATGGTGTGCTATAGCACACGAAAAATCGTCGAAATGGGGTATGCGCGCTTCGGGGCTATTTTGACCTTGAAACTGGGTGAGAATGGCCGTGAGGGCCAATCCGATGCATATCCAAGGTCTTAACGGTTGTCCACAAAACATTTTGGCACTTTTGACGTCGGGATCCGGATCACCCAAAAAATGGTGTGCTATAGCACACGAAAAATCGTTGAAATGGGGTATGCGCGCTTCGGTGCTATTTTGACCTTGAAAATGGGTTGGAATGGCCGTGAGGGCCAACCGGATGCATAGCCAAGGTCTTGACGGACGTCCACAAAAATTTTTGGCACTTTTGACGTCGGGATCCGGATCACCCAAAAAATGGTGTGCTATAGCACACGAAAAATCGTCGAAAGCTTCTGGGCAATTTTGACCTTGAATGGGTCGGAATGGCCGTGAGTGCCAACCGGATGCATCGCCAAGGTCTTGACGGACTTCCACAAAAAATTTAGCACTTTTGACGTCGGGATCCGGATCACCCAAAAAAAGGTGTGCTATAGCACACGAAAAATCGTCGAAATGGGGGTATGCGCACTTCGGGGCTATTTTGACTTTGAAAATAGGTCGGAATGGCCGTGAGTGCCAACCGGATGCATAGCCAAGGTCTTGACGGACGTCCACAAAATTGTTTGGCACTTTTGATGTCGGGATCCGAATCACCCAAAAAATGGTGTGCTATAGCACACGAAAAATCGTCGAAATGGGGATATGCGCGCTTCGGAGCTATTTTGACCTTGAAAATGGGTCGGAATGGCCGTGAGTGACAACCGGATGCATAGCCAAGGTCTTGACGGACGTCCACAAAAATTTTTGGCACTTTTGACGTCGGGATCCGCATCACCCAAAAAACGGTGTGCTATAGCACACGAAAAATCGTCGAAACGGGGGTAAGCGCGCTTCGGGGCTCTTTTGACCTTGAAAATGGGTCGGAATGGCCGTGAGTGCCAACCGGATGCATAGCCAAGGTCTTGACGGACGTCCAGAAAAACTTTTGGCAATTTTGACGTCGGGATTCGTATCACCCAAAAAATGGTGTGCTATAGCACACGATAAATCGTTTAAATAGGGGTATGCGCGCTTCGAGGCTATTTTGACCTTGAAAATGGGTCGGATTTGCCGTGAGTGCCAACCGGATGCATAGCCAAGGTCTTGACGGACGTCCACAAAAATTTTTGGCACTTTTGACGTCGGGATCTGGATCACTCAAAAAATGGTGTGCTATAGCACACGAAAAATCATTTAAATAGGGGTATGCGCACTTCGGGGCTATTTTGACCTTGAATGGGTCGGAATGGCCGTGAGGGCCAACCGGATGCATAGCCAAGGTCTTGACGGACGTCCACAAAAAATTTTCGCACTTTTGACGTCGGGATCCGGATCACTCAAAAAATGGTGTGCCATAGCACACGAAAAATCGTCGAAATAGGGGTAAGCGCGCTTCGGGGCTCTTTTGACTTTGAAAATGGGTCGGAATGGCCGTGAGTGCCAACCGGATGCATAGCCAAGGTCTTGAAGGACGTCCACAAAATTTTTTGACACTTTTGACGTCGGGATCCGGATCACCCAAATAATGGTGTGCTATAGCACACGAAAAATCGTCGAAATGGGGGTATGCGCGCTTCGGGGCTATTTTGACCTTGAAAATAGACCGGAATGGCCGTGAGGGCCAACCGGATGCATATCCAAGGTCTTGACGTACGTCCAGAAAATTTTTTGGCAATTTTGACGTCGAGATTCGGATCACCCAAAAAATAGTGTGCTATAGCACACGAAAAATCGTCGAAATGGGGGTATGCGCACTTCGGGGCTATTTTGACCTTGAATGGGTCGGAATGGCCGTGAGGGCCAACCGGATGCATAGCCAAGGTCTTGACGGACGTCCACAAAAATTTTTCGCACTTTTGACGTCGGGATCCGGATCACCCAAAAAATGGTGTGCTATAGCACACGAAAAATCGTCGAAATAGGGGTAAGCGCGCTTCGGGGCTCTTTTGACTTTGAAAATGGGTCGGAATGGCCATGAGTGCCAACCGGATGCATAGCCAAGGTCTTGACGGACGTCCACAAAATTTTTTGACACTTTTGACGTCGGGATCCGGATCACCCAAAAAATGGTGTGCTATAGCACATGAAAAATCATCGAAATGGGGGTATGCGCACTTCGGGGCTATTTTGACCTTGAAAATAGACCGGAATGGCCGTGAGGGCCAACCGGATGCATAGCCAAGGTCTTGACGTACGTCCAGAAAAATTTTTGGCAATTTTGACGTCGGGATTCGGATCACCCAAAAAATGGTGTGCTATAGCACACGATAAATCATTTAAATAGGGGTATGCGCGCTTCGAGGCTATTTTGACCTTGAAAATGGGTCGGATTGGCCGTGAGTGCCAACCGGATGCATAGCCAAGGTCTTGACGGCCGTCCACAAAAACTTTTGACACTTTTGACGTCGGGTTCCGGATCACCCAAAAAATGGTGTGCTGTAGCACACAAAATATCGTCGAAATGGGTGTATACACGCTTCGGGGCTATTTTGACCTTGAATATGGGTCGGAATGGCCATGAGTGCTAACTGGATGCATAGCCAAGGTTTTGACGGACGTCCACAAAAAGTTTTGGCACTTTTGACATCGGGATCTGGATCACCCAAAAAATGGTGTAGCACACGAAAAATCGTCGAAATGGGGGTATGCGCGCTTCGAATCTATTTTGACCTTGAAAATGGGTCAGAATGGCCGTGAGTGCCAACCGGATGCATAGCCAAGGTCTTGATGGACGTCCACAAAAAATTTTGGCACTTTTGACGTCGGGATCCGGATCACCCAAAAAATGGTGTGCTATAGCACACAAATAATCGTCGAAATGGGGGAATGCGCGCTTCGGGGCTATTTTGAACTTGAATAGGTCGGAATGGGCGTGAGTGCAACCGGATGCATAGCCAAGGTCTTGAAGGATGACCAACAAATTGTTTGGCACTTTTTGACAAATCGGGATACGGATCACCCAAAAAATGATGTGGCTATAGCCACGAAAAATCGTCGAAATATAGGGGCTGCGCACTTCCGGGGCTATTTGACCTTGAAAATGGGTCCGGAATGGCCGTGAGTGCAAACCAGATGCATACCAAGGTCTTTGACAGACGTACCACAAAAATTTTTTTGGCACTGTTTTTGACGTCGGATCCGGATCACCCAAAAAATGTGTGCTTAGCACAAGAAAAAATCATCGAAATGGGAGTAATGACCGCGCTTCATGGATATTTTGACCTTGAAAATGGGTCGAAATGGCCCGTGAGTGCAACCGGATGCATAGCCAAGGTCTTGACGGACTCCAAAAAACATTTTGGGGCACTTTTGACGTCGGTATCCCGGATCACCCAAAATGGTGTGCTAATAGCACACGAAAAAAAAAATCGTGAAATATGGTATGCCGCTTTGGGGCTATTTGACCTTGAAAATGGGTCGAATGGCCGGAGGGCAAACCGGACGCATAGAGAAGGTCTTGACGACGTCCCAATAGATTTTTGGCACTTTTTGACGTCGGGATCCGGGATCACCCAAAAAATGGGTGCGATAGCACACGAAAATCGTCGAAATGGGGGTATGCGCGCTTCGGGGCTATTTTGACGTTGAAAATGGGTCGGTATGGCCGTGAGGGCCAACCGGATGCATAGACAATGTCTTGACGGACTTCAACAAAAATTTATGGCACTTTTGATGTCGGGATCCGGATCACCCATAAAATGGTATGCTATAGCTCACGAAAAATCGTCAAAATGGGGGTAGGCGCGCTTCGGGGCTATTTTTACCTTGAAAATGGGTCGGAATGGCTGTGAGGGTCAACCGGATGCAATATCCAAGTCTTGACGGACGTCCACAAAAAGTTTTGGCACTTTTGACGTCGGGATCCCGGATCATTAAAAATGGTATGCTAATAGCACACGAAAAGATCGAAATAGGGTATGCGCGCTTCGTGCATTTTGACCTTGAAAACGGTCGAAATGGCCGTGAGTGCAACCCGGATGCATAGCCAAGGTCTTGACGGACGTCCAAAAATTTTTTTGGCACTTTTGACGTCGGGATCCGGATCACCCAAAATGGTGTGCTATAGCACACGAAAAATCGTTGAAATATGGGTATGCGCGCTTTGGGGCTATTTTGACCTTGAAAATGGGTCGGAATGGCCGTGAGGGCCAACCGGACGCATAGACAAGGTCTTGACGGACGTCCACAATAAATTTTGGCACTTTTGACGTCGGAATCCGGATCACCCAAAAAATGGTGTGCTATAGCACACGAAAAATCGTCGAAATGGGGTATGCGCGCTTCGGGGCTATTTTGACCTTGAAACTGGGTGAGAATGGCCGTGAGGGCCAATCCGATGCATATCCAAGGTCTTAACGGTTGTCCACAAAACATTTTGGCACTTTTGACGTCGGGATCCGGATCACCCAAAAAATGGTGTGCTATAGCACACGAAAAATCGTCGAAATGGGGTATGCGCGCTTCGGTGCTATTTTGACCTTGAAAATGGGTTGGAATGGCCGTGAGGGCCAACCGGATGCATAGCCAAGGTCTTGACGGACGTCCACAAAAATTTTTGGCACTTTTGACGTCGGGATCCGGATCACCCAAAAAATGGTGTGCTATAGCACACGAAAAATCGTCGAAAGCTTCTGGGCAATTTTGACCTTGAATGGGTCGGAATGGCCGTGAGTGCCAACCGGATGCATCGCCAAGGTCTTGACGGACTTCCACAAAAAATTTAGCACTTTTGACGTCGGGATCCGGATCACCCAAAAAAAGGTGTGCTATAGCACACGAAAAATCGTCGAAATGGGGGTATGCGCACTTCGGGGCTATTTTGACTTTGAAAATAGGTCGGAATGGCCGTGAGTGCCAACCGGATGCATAGCCAAGGTCTTG
The DNA here is from genome assembly GCA_016801875.1 of Solanum sitiens. Lineage (NCBI taxonomy): Eukaryota > Viridiplantae > Streptophyta > Magnoliopsida > Solanales > Solanaceae > Solanum > Solanum sitiens. The sequence goes on from JABWTJ010001447.1 coordinate 56,505, forward strand.
ACGGACGTCCACAAAATTGTTTGGCACTTTTGATGTCGGGATCCGAATCACCCAAAAAATGGTGTGCTATAGCACACGAAAAATCGTCGAAATGGGGATATGCGCGCTTCGGAGCTATTTTGACCTTGAAAATGGGTCGGAATGGCCGTGAGTGACAACCGGATGCATAGCCAAGGTCTTGACGGACGTCCACAAAAATTTTTGGCACTTTTGACGTCGGGATCCGCATCACCCAAAAAACGGTGTGCTATAGCACACGAAAAATCGTCGAAACGGGGGTAAGCGCGCTTCGGGGCTCTTTTGACCTTGAAAATGGGTCGGAATGGCCGTGAGTGCCAACCGGATGCATAGCCAAGGTCTTGACGGACGTCCAGAAAATTTTTGGCAATTTTGACGTCGGGATTCGGATCACCCAAAAAATGGTGTGCTATAGCACACGATAAATCGTTTAAATAGGGGTATGCGCGCTTCGAGGCTATTTTGACCTTGAAAATGGGTCGGATTTGCCGTGAGTGCCAACCGGATGCATAGCCAAGGTCTTGACGGACGTCCACAAAAATTTTTTGCACTTTTGACGTCGGGATCTGGATCACTCAAAAAATGGTGTGCTATAGCACACGAAAAATCATTTAAATAGGGGTATGCGCACTTCGGGGCTATTTTGACCTTGAATGGGTCGGAATGGCCGTGAGGGCCAACCGGATGCATAGCCAAGGTCTTGACGGACGTCCACAAAAAATTTTCGCACTTTTGACGTCGGGATCCGGATCACTCAAAAAATGGTGTGCCATAGCACACGAAAAATCATCGAAATAGGGGTAAGCGCGCTTCGGGGCTCTTTTGACTTTGAAAATGGGTCGGAATGGCCGTGAGTGCCAACCGGATGCATAGCCAAGGTCTTGAAGGACGTCCACAAAATTTTTTGACACTTTTGACGTCGGGATCCGGATCACCCAAATAATGGTGTGCTATAGCACACGAAAAATCGTCGAAATGGGGGTATGCGCGCTTCGGGGCTATTTTGACCTTGAAAATAGACCGGAATGGCCGTGAGGGCCAACCGGATGCATATCCAAGGTCTTGACGTACGTCCAGAAAATTTTTTGGCAATTTTGACGTCGAGATTCGGATCACCCAAAAAATGGTGTGCTATAGCACACGATAAATCGTTTAAATAGGGGTATGCGCACTTCGGGGCTATTTTGACCTTGAATGGGTCGGAATGGCCGTGAGGGCCAACCGGATGCATAGCCAAGGTCTTGACGGACGTCCACAAAATTTTTTTGCACTTTTGACGTCGGGATCCGGATCACTCAAAAAATGGTGTGCTATAGCACACAAAAAATCGTCGAAATAGGGGTAAGCGCGCTTCGGGGCTCTTTTGACTTTGAAAATGGGTCGGAATGGCCGTGAGTGCCAACCGAATGCATAGCCAAGGTCTTGACGGACGTCCACAAAAATTTTTGACACTTTTGACGTCGGGATCCGGATCACCCAAAAAATGGTGTGCTATAGCACACGAAAAATCGTCGAAATGGGGGTATGCGCGCTTCGGGGCTATTTTGACCTTGAAAATAGACCGGAATGGCCGTGAGGGCCAACCGGATGCATAGCCAAGGTCTTGACGTACGTCCAGAAAAATTTTTGGCAATTTTGACGTCGGGATTCGGATCATCCAAAAAATGGTGTGCTATAGCACACGATAAATCATTTAAATGGGGGTATGCGCGCTTCGAGGCTATTTTGACCTTGAAAATGGGTCGGATTGGCCGTGAGTGCCAACCGGATGCATAGCCAAGGTCTTGACGGCCGTCCACAAAAACTTTTGGCACTTTTGACGTCGGGTTCCGGGTCACACAAAAAATGGTGTGCTGTAGCACACAAAATATCGTCGAAATGGGGGTATACATGCTTCGGGGCTATTTTGACCTTGAATATGGGTCGGAATGGCCATGAGTGCTAACTGGATGCATAGCAAAGGTTTTGACGGACGTCCACAAAAAGTTTTGGCACTTTTGACATCGGGATCTGGATCACCCAAAAAATGGTGTGCTATAGCACACGAAAAATCATCGAAATGGGGGTATGCGCGCTTCGGGGCTAGTTTGAC